>PNEQ01004177.1:0-18611 GCA_003012365.1 Medauroidea extradentata
ATTCGTAATTACCTTTAACTTTATGTTTAAGTATTGAAAAACTATAATATGTAGAAAAACAAATTTAAACAACACTGGTAAACATATTGTGTTATATGTGCTCTCGTTTAGGTGTAAGATATAAAATTATCAAAGAAGTAGTGGAAATGAGTGACACGCCTAAGTTGACATCACGGCAGAACATTAAATATATACTCTAATTTGTTTGATAACCGAGCATTATGACGCAGTGGTACAGAACATGGTGTAGCAGTGGTAAAACTCTCGACCCGCATTCGATTTGAGAGGACCCGGGTTCGATACCCGGCTCCGACTAACCTGGTCTCGGTTTTCCACAATTTTCCGAAATCACTCCATTCGAAAGCTGGGATGGTTCCTTAACAAAGACCATGGCCTACTCTTTCCCCCTTTTCTTCCCTGTGCTGTTCAAGGACACGCAAAAGTGTCTAAATAAATAACACCCACTCCTTCACCTTAAATGTATTATCAGCAGACAGTAAAAGTGACAAAAAACAGACATTCTTCAGTTCCCATACATTGGTTTTGAGTTATAAATTTTATAATCGTAAACTACTCCAACCACGTTTTTGGTCTTCAGGCAGATGCTACAAAAATGGAAGAGATCTTCTGTAGTCAGCAGTAGTTATGATGATTAAAATATAAGTGATAATAATTCTTTCTTAATGAAGTGCCCGTTACAATTAATGTAGTGAATTAATATCAATGGAGTATGTGATCAGTTTCTTATTTTAAAGTATTAGAAAATTTCATTAGTTACAAATTTTAAGTGTGTTGATATACAAATTGAAATACCAATTAGAATAATAAAGGATATAATATTTTAAAGCTCAAAATCCTGATGTAGTGCACCTCCCGAGCTTCGTAACGTGGCTGCAATCTGGCAACAGCGCGCGCCATAAGCTCTGTACTGCAATCTAAGGTTGGGACGCTCTATAGCACGCTAACACTTTTGGCAGTCGGATGATTATTTTATTTCTGCTAAATCAGGTGACTAGTTTCAGTAGTAATACTAGGAAACCAGACTACATTGTTATGCAAGATACCTTTCTGTGCTGTATCAAAGGAGCAATATGATTTGTAGTGGTAGGTTTTTAGGCTGTAAAGTCTAAAGACAAAATTTAAGTTCTACATTTTAAAATCAAGATAATACTTTGAAATTTGGCCTTCATCTTCAGCAATGTACATACAGATATACATTTTATTGTTATAATATAACAATTTTATGGAATTAAATGTTTAAAATATGTTAAAAAATTAAAATATAAAAAATATGCTATGTTTTATATTATAAGTTTTACAGAGAGACTTTACACAATTTTTAATTCTCGTAGTTTCTTAGAAAATGTATTTATAGTAATCATTACGAAAGAGTCTATGAAACTTTTGCAACATAAAGTTATTAAAAATCTCAAAAATCTGGTTGTAAAAATGTTGTCATTGAATGATATACATTTTATTGGTTATCAAATTGCTACCGAAACTAATGAAAATATATTGGCCTATATTTAAGAGGCTTGATTCCTTTCAAGTAAACATGTATTTTTCTCACGATCCTTCAGGAAGTTGCTGATATTTATATACTTGAAAATGACATACCCAAAGAGCTCCGCTGGCATAGTTTTGGGAAGTCATTAGTGCTTTTCAACTGTAACATGCATTTTGTTCTGTTTTCAGTACTTAGCAGGTTGTGTTTCTTGTAAGATTATAGTATGGTGCAAAAATATTGATGTTTTAATTTTTTTGATGTTTTGGTTTATTGTTAGTATTTTTTATTTTATTTTATATTTGCCTCCCGTACATTTCAGTGCTAACTGGCAAGAAGTTGTCATGTTTTTCTGGATATACTGTACCCTCTGGTCACTATGAGTAGGTGCAAAATAGCAATTCTCAAATATTAATCTCCTTAATGTGCAGTAATTTCGTCCACAATTTATCCTTAAAGGCATTGCGACTTAGGTTGCCAAATGAGAAAACGAGACTTATAGCATTTATACACATATAACACACTTACATCTTTCATTACAAAACCCTTGATGCACATTAAACTACAACCCACTTTTAGTTCCTCCATACACAACACAGTTTCATGGGTCACACACAAATTAATCTCATGAGCTATGCTCCATCAAACATTATCGCGTCTTGACCCATTGTACAGTAGAACCTAAGTACTCTTTCACAACTAATTCCACCAACCACTCTGCAGTTTGAAACCCCTCCAACTCAGCGTTTATCCATAAATCACAAAATGTCTGCAAGTCTTGAATCCTCGCACTGTCATTAACCTCACATATGCTCGACGACTGAAAACCTCGGGCTATTAAGAGTCATCATTCCTGAATTTTACCAGAGGAAAGATAGCTCCTATCAAAAAGGAGCAATCTAAAGGAATTTTCTCCATAACGTACCTTATACATTCCTCTCCCTCGTCAATCCCAGACGAGGACTTACCTTCGAAACTTATGTAAGTCAGCTGTAATTGTGACGCCCAGAGTTTAACTTCCCTCAGCAAGGAAATCTCTATCCGAGACTTTGTCGCTTTGATGTCGTTCTGCTGCCTGCTACTCCACCTAGTTGAAGTCAACCACACACTCAGGCTGTGTTTCTCAGTGCATAACGCACCTGCGTTTTGCACGACATCCAACCTTAACCAGAGCCACCACAGGAGTAAGTAAGGCCCTGTCCGCTCAGTACCGTCCCCCCCTCTGTTCTCTCCTCCCCCCTCCCGGCCGAGAGACCACCCCCGCTCTCCACAGCCGTCCAGTCTGCCAGTCTTGGCCACTCGAGCAGAAGGTATGACCATTTAATGGAGAACGACGGCGGCCCACCCGACACAGCTGCGGAAAGAGAGAGAGAGAGAGAACTTACTAATTCCACCAAATCAACCCTAAACCTAGACCAAAACCCCCTCACCAACCAGAGCTCAACGTTCACTCTTAGCACTAGGCCAGAAAGGGTTGGAAGACCCTTTCAACACATTACAGAAAATATGTACTATGTACAGATACACAGTACAAGAAATATATACAATTTACAAATACAAAATATACTGTATCAGAACAATTACAAGAAAATTTTTAACTTTCTGTAAAGATATGATACCTAAAAAGTGTATAAACGTCTAGCCACACGAGTATAATCCTGGATGAACAAATAAAAGTAATTTATAGCTAAGTATGTAGGCCTAATCAAGCCAACTCACCAGCATGACCACAGTTATATGAAGAATACAGTTAGCCTATATTTCTGCCTAAGAGAATAAAGTAAGAATATACTTTTCAAAAAATTTGCATCTAGGCCATTCAGGAGCAAATTAAATAAGACTATTTATGTCTAAACAAAGAATATTTATTGTATATACAGTTGTCCTTTGAAACAAGTGCAAATCAGCACCCTTCGAGTATAATTTCTGTTTTGTAGTAGGGATTACAAATTCATCTGCAGAGTAAAATGTTGTGTTTGATAGGAATATATTTAGGTGTTTTTTAAAATTGATGATTTGCTGTATCTTGTAAATGTTATGTAGCCTAAATATGAGAGGAGATTGTTAATGAACTTAATTCCA
Source organism: Medauroidea extradentata (assembly GCA_003012365.1). Lineage (NCBI taxonomy): Eukaryota > Metazoa > Arthropoda > Insecta > Phasmatodea > Phasmatidae > Medauroidea > Medauroidea extradentata. The sequence goes on from PNEQ01004177.1 coordinate 3,587, forward strand.
GTATAGTATGGACTTTTTTTATATAGAGTAGTTCTGTGAGAAATAAAATGTAGTTTTGAGTAGTTTCTTGTGTTGTGTGAATGTATAGTTTCATTGGTACAGTACTTAATGTTTTTTGTTGCAAATAAAATTATTTGGCATATATATAACGATGATAGGGTTAGAATTCCAGATTTTTTAAATAGGGGTTTACATGGGGTTCTGTGTGTCATACCAGCTAAAATTCTTATGATTGTCTTCTGCAACAGGAAAATTTTTCACCCCAATTTGGTGAATTTCCCCATGGAATGATTCCATATTTAAGCACAGAATGTACATTTGCCTAGTATAGAGAAAGTACCGTATTGTAGGAGCATGTCTTTTTTATGGAATACATTGCAAAACCTTGAGAACTTAATTTTGCACTTAGGGTCTGAATCTGGTCTTTCCAATTTAAATTCTGATCAATAATTATGTTGCTGTTTGCTAAGATCAGTGATGTGTCATCTGCGAACATTATTGCTTCACCCCATGAGATAGGCATGCAGGAAAGTCATTTGTGTAAATTAAAAATAGTATAGGGCCCAGAATTGACCCTTAGGGGACACCAATAGTGACGTTCATTTTAGATCATGTGAATGTAATGATATGGTTTTTATTGTGGAGTTGCGATAGACTAGTATACTGGGTTTGATTTTTAAATAAGATCGGAACATATTGTTCTCTGTTTTTCTAATGCGGTACTTGTACATTTTTTCAAGCAGTGTGACGTGGTTTACACAGTCAAAAGCTTTTGATAAATCAACAAAAACACCAGCTATAAATAATTTGTTACCTAGTGCTTCAATTATTTTGTTGACAAATGTATATAAGGCATGTTCAGTTGATTTGTTTTTTAGAAAACCAAATTAGCTACTTGTTATTATGTTATTTTCCCGTAAGAAAATATATTAGTTGGTTATAGATAATTTTTTCGAGTATCTTGGAGAAGACAGATAACAAAGCAATGGGTCTGTAGTTGCTTATCGTTTATCACCTTTTTTGTGGAGCGGGATAATTTTTGCAATTTTAAGTCGGTCTGGGAAAATACCCTCCAACAAGCATAGGTTAAATATATAAGTGAGTTGGCTGAGTCTATTAAACATACATGACTTTATAACTTTCAATGGTACATCATCTGGACCAACAAAGTTTTTGTTTTTTAGTTTATTTATAACATCTGCTAAATATTTTTGAGTAATTAATGTAAAGCTAAAAACTGGGTGTTTGTTGAATGTTGGAAAAACAATGTTATTTGTGACAATTATGTATTTTTCAGTAGTTATTTTTAATGCTATTGTGGAGAAATAATTGTTAAAACTTTAAGCAATTTTGTAGCCATTACTTGTAATATTTCTATAGTATATTTAAGTTAACTGTTTTATTTGAAGGCTTGCTTTTTATCTTGGAGTTTATTATATCCCACATAGATTTGCTTTTACTATGGGAAATAATTAGTTTTCTTTCGTTTCCTACTTTTTTTTTTGCAGCTTCAACAACTTTATTATAGCACATGTTATATGCTTTATAGTGGTTTATGATGTTAGAATTTTTATTTGCTTTTGCTCTATGTTTAAGAATTTTGAGTTTGCATAGGGATGTAAGTATTCATTTAGTCATCCTATTAGATTTTTTATTTTTGTTTATTTTGAGGATTTTAGTGGAAAATGCATTGTTAAAATGTAACATAAATCTAAGTATTCCATGCATGTTAGGGTAATGTATTTGGACAATATAGTGCCAGTTTTCACGATAAAGGAGTGTGTTAAACGTTTGTACGTTTATGTCATTAAAATTGCATCTTTGGGTATAGAAAACAGATTGTTTAATTCTATTACACAAGAACAAGGAGTTAAGATTTATTGTAGCGTTCTGTGCTGAGTGATAGGATAGCGTAGTTTCATAATTACATGCAGAGATATGATTTTGGTTTATATTTGTTACAATATTATCTATACATCCGGTATTATGGTCTGTTGTTCTGGTAGGATCTGTATTTAAGGCCAGTAGATTGAATTGATTAAAGAGGTTTTGTAATCAAAAACTGTGCTGATTTACAATGTTGAAATCAATGTTAAAATCCCCACAAATTAAGGTGTACCTTTACGAGCTACAACTTTTTTTAAAAATATGTTCCAGGAGGTCGAAAAATGCATTGGCATTTGAATTTGGGGGTCTATATATAACAAGAACATTCAAACTTAAATCACGAATGGAAATACAACACTCCAATGTTTTTCATCACATAAACTCTCAACATCAATTACCCTGCAACGTAAGGAATTACAAAGATATATACACACCCCACCACCTTTTCCTGACTTTCAGGCATAACTGTTTGCTAGGTAGAAGTTATTTAGTTGACACTGTGCAATTTCCTTAACAGAAAGCCAATGTTCAGATAAACAAAGTACCTCTACATTTACTGTTTGCAAGATGCTTTCTAGTTTTACTTTTTTGTTTTTAATACTACAAATATTTTGATGCAGCAAGGTGATGGAGTTTTTTGTTGACTTGCAGTATGGAGTAATTTTACGCAAGCCTGCTTGATGAATAACATTTAAATCTGTAGTATGATTGCTAACAATAGTAGAGGTAGAGCCCTCATTAGCCAGCTTAGTAACAAAATTACTTGGTACATTATGTGTGAGTTTATCTTGTGAACTAAGAGGGACTACATTTTGGTCTATATGTTTTTTTGGATCGGAAGTAGAGTCCACACAGAGCTGCAGTGGAATGGGGGTTTCTTTCCTGTATAAGGATTCTAGTGCTAGGCTGATTTTTTAACTAAGCAAATTTTTTCCCGATTCATTTAAGTGAAAACCATGCTTTGTGAAAAAATCACGCTCAACATCAGATGGATCAACAAATTTGATATTGGTGAAATTATCACACATCATCTTCAACCATTTAGTTAGTTTATAATTTCTTTCTTTACACATAACTCATGAGTCAGCTGATGTTGGTGAAGAATACCAACTACTACTACTACTACTACTACTACGTTTGTGGTGCTAAGTTTGGTGAAATTACCTTCTAGAGACTAAAGGGCATTTTTACTCTCATTGCAACTTACATTGTTGCTGCCGCCTGTAATTACAACAGCATCGATAAATCATGGCACAGTGATCTGCAGCTTTCTTACACTTGTGCACATTTTACCCCCGGTTTAACAAAACCCATTACTGGTTTATCAGGTACAGATTCGCCTATTTTGCTGGCAAGCCTGCAGCCATGGCTATCCGTAAATAAAACAACGTTACCTGTTTGAATTGTGTGTTTTTCTCTATGTTGTTTGAGGTTGGAAATTACTCTCTGAACATGTGGTTTCTCTTCACTGCCGGCATCATTTTGCAGCCAACTGAACTGGTTTTGCACTGGAATGCTGGTGAAGTCTGGATGAGACTGAGATTGGTTTGACTTAGGCCTACGTGCGCTTTTCTCTTTCGAGGCAATCACTTCCGACCACGTGTTTTTATTACACTTACATTGCTGATTTACGACACAGGCCTCTTGCAAGATGTTAATCACTTCTCGCAGTGATGCTATCTCATTGACTAGTTATTCAATTTTGTCTTCCTTTTCATGGTGGTGAGCTGTTTCCGATGCATTATTTGAAACATAAGATTCTTCATCGGCATCGCCATTTTCATTAGGTTCACTACACAGCTCGCACGATCATGCAGAAGACTGAATATTTGCCTCTTCGATAACGCAGCATTTCACGAAATGAAACCACTGGTCGCATGTCTCGCACAAAATTCCATTTCTGACCATTTTCTTGCAACTACCACGCGGTGACATCTTTCTAGTCCAATTATTATGTGGTATATTAATATTCAGTTGTATTATTGCATTTCTGACTACTTTGTTTCCTTGGGGCCAGGTAAGTAATTGTAAAGTTGGTGCTCATGACTTAGTTAGCATGTTTGACAGTTTAAAATGTAATAATATATATGAGTACTCGACATGCGTTGCAATGCCATTCAAAGAAATAGTGTGTTTGTGTTTATTCAAAGAAATAGTGTTTGTGTTTTAAATCTGTTTATTGAAGGTGCATTTGGATCACCAACTTTTTTTTGTCTGGTTAGTATACAAATAAATCAGAAAGTTTTCCAACATGTGAGCAGGTCACATACAGCTGTCCATGTGAGAAAATGGGTTTTCAAAATTTATTCCATTCACCAACTCAACAAGGTTTCGCCACAGTTGGGGAAATGGTATAGGAATGTATACATTACAAACAGCCATTCATTTACATGTATACATATATCCATTAACATAATGGGCTTATATTAAGTTTTAATAATAATTACAGTAGACTCCTGATTATCCATGTGTGGATTATCCGATTTGCGGATTATCCGCGCAAAATATTTTGCCTTAAATAGTTGAAACAAAAGTTTAAAAAAATGTTTTAGAAAAAAAGTTTGGTTATTTATAAATACTCTCTTGTGTTTACTCGCATAATATTCACCAGCGTGTTAATGCCAGTGACCGTATTTTGAAAGACTTGAATATTTAAGTATTTTTCCAGCAGGCGAAACAATTAGTTTCGCTCATGAATGGACTAATGGAATGGTCCCACGCGTCGCATGGATAAAACTATGTAAATAAACTAGAAACCATCCATCCGTACATAGTTCAGTCACTTTTATCCAGCTACAGTAGTTGATAATTCTAGAGAAATTGTTCAGTACAATTATAGTGTTGTAATTAATAATTGACTTTGAATTAATTTTGTCACTTCAAAGTTCAGAATTAAGCTAGTGTCTATATCTGGGTTTCTAAGGTGTTATAAAAATAGTTTTAAGGTTTTTATTCTCAATTATGCTTGTGCCTAGCCAAAAAAAAATTTAATCTTTTTTACTTGATTATGCGTCTGTTTACAGGAAATTTTTCTTAACGCTACAAATAAAATAGGCTGTCTACTGAAATATCTGTTTTTCATTTTCTGAGTATTGAAGTTTTTTGGTGGGTAATATACATTAATTAACGTTTTGTTTCCAATTTGTCTTCTAGAATGTAGTTCTTAAAAAAATACACGATCTATGGGTAAGTTCTTTTCATTTTCAGAAATTTTTTTTTATTGTATAGGCTACACATAAATTTTACTAGGAACAAAGCAAAGCAAAACAGTACAGTATTTTGCAGGGTGTGATTTTTTTTTTTTTCCAGCCGGCTAAGGTAAATATTGAGGCCACTACAGAGGTTGATCATCACTACTTGGTGATGAGATCCAGAGCTCGTCGTATATCCACCGCAACAACAATATGCCTTTTCCTTACTGCCCTCCTAGTCATGAGTGTTGGTATCATTGGTGGAGTCTACTTGTACAACCATTTTGCAAACGTGGAGGTGAGATGGTGTTATGTAATTTGGCTTATTGAAATGTTGCTTCTCCCAATTGAGTAATTGTAGGGTTGGTGGTGGTAGAACACATATCCATGTTGTATTCCCTTGCAAGCCATAACACACTTATTTTCCTTTCATTCTGTTACACTTAATTTTTTTAATGGTATTTGTGGCTTTTTGCACTAAAGTCATTATTTTACTAAATCTCAATTTTTTAAATGTCAGCTGTAGACACATGAGTTAACTATGTATCTTAAAAACAATATCAATCATGTATGTGCGTGTGTGCTTTTGTATGCGCGTAACACAAATGTATTTCAGCATTTTCTCATACCATTGCAATGAATGTGCACCATATGGTTATAATCTTATTGGCAAGTATTACTGCTTTTAAAAATGTGTAAAGCTTTCCAAAATGTTACTGTTAACAAAAAAAAATGTGTATATATCCACCATCTTGGCCATTCAGTATAATTTGAATGAAAAAATCACATACATAAAACTCAAGAACTGAACCATGAAACAAATCATTTTTCAGAGGCGTCATGTCCGCGGATGGTGTAGTATTCCATATGATGGCACCAAAGCAGCAATGTATCAGTCCCTCCAGCAAGACTCTGGATTAGCAGATTCCAAGATGTTCAAGGTAATTTTTCTCATATCTGTTAAGGTTTTTTTTTTTGTGTTTTCGTATTGTGTTTGTTCTAGAAACCAAAACAAATAATAGGAAACAGTTGATGCCAATTAATTCAACGTTAATTGTTGTATTGATGTAATTGCTAGAATTAGGCTTTGTAGCAGCATAATTAAAAGGGGAATGGACAGTCAAATGAAAATGGACCATGCTATAATTGGAGCCATGTTCCCTTCATGACATCTATATTTTTTTTCCAAGGTATTAATGGAAGATATCAAATAAAATTTTTTGAGGGGGTGTAAAAAAATAGAGAAGTGGCATAGTTAAAATTGAAACAGTAATTAAAATGAACAACTTTATGCCCCTTGGTGGAGACATTTTCATCAGCACTCATAATTTTAGATCTTTAGCGCTTGTGAGGGGTGACATTATGTAAGTACGCATCAGCGACGGAATGAGGAGGTTGGGTAACTGAAATCCCCGGGGAAACCTGTTGACCAGCAGCATTGTCTGCAATGATTCTAACATTAAAAAAACCAGGGATTTATCCTGCTGGGAATTGAACCTAGATCACCTTGGTGGGAGGCTAGTGCTCTAGCAACTGTGCCAACTTCGGCTTCAGTGCCCCTTGGTCATTGGTGTATATGTGTGAGATAATTATTTAGTTAATGTTTTAAACCACTCAAGATTATGGACATTTGTTGTAACTGTTTAATTCTGTTTGTTTTGAGCCCCTTTAGCACTTGTTAATTTTTTTAAGTTTTTTTATATTTCATGTAACAGATGCTGTGTTCGGTACATTAGCTACTGAAAATAGTAGAATATAAACTTACGGGAGCTCCAAAATTATTCAGAAGTTTTTTTTAATGTGTGCATTTGTAATGTTTGCGTACTGTTCTGTACTTCTGTAGTGTGTCTGGATGGTGATGTCACAATTGGATGTGTTATGCAAGAAGGAACCAACCCACAGTTCATTGTAACTTAGATATTCAAGGTCAAAGTCTAATGTGTATATCTAAACCTTATGGGGCTTATTCATAGTCGTTTTTGACCCGGACTAGTGCGGGATCTAGTCCGGACTGTTTTTTGTCTTATTCATAGATGCGGACTAACGCTTGTCCGAGGATTATCTTGTGTTAGTCCGGTCTAACATTAGTCCGGACCGAGGGTAGGTTGACGATGGGCTAAGTCGAAAATAAACATAGCGGACCATCAAAATATACGACGACGTCTATGTTATATATGCTGCTTATGGAATATAATTAATATTTAAAATTAAAAAAACTGATTATAAACGTACGTTGATAATTTACTTAGTCATAAGCACTAGTTACTTATTTAAAACGGTGAAATTCAAAGTTTGTCAGCAAAAATGTCGTATTGTGTGTTTATTGTACTGTGAAAGACATTTAAATACAGCAATAATATTTTATCAGGCCTAAGAAGATGAGAATAATTGCTATAAGCAACATTAAGTCATAAATCTTCGATTTGCGTAAAAGACGTTGCAATGTTGTGTGTATTTGGAGGCTTTCAAAAAAATATATATATGTAATAATCCACATATTAATGTACGTGTCTTGGTAGCTCAGTGGTGCCAACCCCCCGTAGCTCAGTTGGTTGAGTGACCGACTTAGTTAAGAGGGGTTCTGGGTTCGATTCCTAGGTCTGGCTGGGTGTAAAATTTGTGTTTGTCCATTAGCATCTTTTCAATTGTCAGTCACCAAATACTGTCACAACTGGGGAATTGTCAAATACTAAAGCTGTAAAGTGGGGATGTTTGGCTCGTTGGCGATGTTGCGACCTCGCCAAGGAGCCAAACATTTTTGTAAAAAAAAAAAAAAAAAAAAAGTGGTAAGGTATTGGCAAAGTAACTCTGAGGTTGTGGGTTCAAGTCTTGTCTGGTGCAAAATATTTTTGTTCTTAACATTTGTTAGTTTTTGATTGTACATAACGAAGATAATGCAATTATCTTATTTTATAGGTGCATTTATTCAGTACATTCTGTAACTAAACGCAACATTTGTTCAACTTCGCGACAGTAAATTCTTTAATATTTTTTATAAAACCTCTATTCGCACAAAATATTCTTACACACATTTGCTTTCTTTTTATGTGGAATTTTGCTGTTAAATTTTCTTCTTAGTTCTTTAGAATGCCACGGAACATATCGTTCTTAATAAAATTTCGACTAGTGAAATATACATAATTATGTACTGGTAGTGTAATTAATCAGATATATTAGTTTTGAATTATGCTATGCTTTTACAATACGTGTCACTGATTCCCCCCCCCCCCCCCCCAAATTTTACTCATGTTTCATCAACAGTAGTTTAAATTATTGTTTTAAAAAGGGATTTTTTTTACTGCATATAAACTTATGTTTATTATGATTTTACTGTAAGTTTAGAAGTAATAGCGAGTAAACGAATATAATTTCGGTATCATGTACCTATTAATTTTGTAAGAAACTAAAAAAATATGTACTTCACGAAGATTTGAACTCACGACTCTAAATTAGAAAGCAAAAGTATTATCACTGCTTTACGGAAGCCTTACTATTGAGGTTGTTTATAAAGAAATATTTACTTAACTTTTTATTTACAGCACATCTTAATAAAGTGGCTTATTGGTACAAAATGTACTACATTGTCACAATATATTCACTATATGACATAACTGAAACAATATTTCTGGGTAAATGTTATCTAAATTCAAATTATTTTCACAAGCAAATGCTTGCATGTGTGTTAAAAAGTGAAGTGTGCATGCGGGAAGCATCTGGCAACAATGTTCAAGACAACCCGCGACTATCTCTAGTCCGGCGTTAGTTGGCGTTTATGAGTCAGGTAACACTTAGTCCGGACTAAGTCAGGACCAACCCTGGACTAACTGGCACAAGATGGTCTCAGGATCATCGCGGAACTATCTGTCAACTATAAATAAGGCCCTATATAAACAACTCTTACTGGGGCTCTAATTTTTCTTCAGACATGTTTTAATGCTTGTTCTTTTTCTAGCACATGTTTTACGCCTTCGCCTTCTGCTTGCCATGATTATTTCAAAACAAATTACTTTCTGCCATGGTTCCTTTTTTGCACAGCTACGTTCAAGTGGTGGTGGTTGATCTGTTACTGTCCAACAAGCCTGTGGCTGCTCAGTCTCTGCAGTATAGAACGTGGGAGTTTGTTTAGGCAACTCCCTCTACTGCTGGGCCGGCGAGCCTGTGGAGAGGGGTGCGGAGGAAGAAGGCTGCATGCGCCGATGCGCACGCAGGCAGGCGTGGCCAGTGCTCACCCCTTCATCCCCTACTTTGCCCTCCCGAGCATGTATATAAGCAGTCGCACAGCCGCGGAGCGGGGCTTTTGTTCGCTACTACCAGGTCGAGGTAACATCTCACGGGACTAGCAGGACATCTAGTATTTAACATCAGGCAGTTCAGGAACATTGTTGGATTGTTGGAGGGCTGGGGGCCCAGTGGCTTTGAGCAACATCTTGAGAATTTAAGGGGACTTTGTCTGTCACCAAGGGTAGCTCTCGCTAGTTTTAAGGTTAGGGACGTGTCCTGGGTCAAGGTTAGGCGTCAGTTCCGGCGGTCCAACGAGGGGGGCACTCGTGACTGTCGGAATAAACGAGGTGATCTGGATCGGTGTGTGTCATTCCAGTAGTAGCGAGGCCAACCATCCCCAGGTATCTTCTCCTCATCCAGCTTCCCTTCTGTCGCCATCATTTCTTGGAGGAACTGGTCAACTAGGGCATAGTGGGGAGGGGATGAGTGCCAAGCCCTGGTGGACGTACTTCTTGCCGGCGCTGTTGGGCTACGGTGGGCGTGGAAGCACATCTGGCCGGGCGCATGGTGGTCGGGAGGGATCCCACACTTGCCCAGTGTGGTGGGAAGATCTAAGTTCGCCTAATGTGGCTTAGTGACCCACTTGCCTGGATGGTGTTGTTCCTGAGCTTCCTGTGCGAAGGAGTGGCACTCAGTTAGAGGGAAACAGAGCTTGTAGGCTAGCCTGGTTCGGGAGGACCTGATCGGACGCTGTCAGGCTACGGTGGGCGTGGAAGCACATCTAGCCGGGTGTGTGGCGGTCGGCTCAGGTCTTGTGCTTGCTTTGTGTGGCGAGGGTCCCGCACAGGGTGGTTGTATACCTGTGTCGCCCCAGCGATCCCCGAAAGGGGTGTGACACCCCCCCTTGTTAGTTGTTGCCCTCTCATTCACCCACATGTGTAACCTCCATGCCTCACCAACACTCCAGAGATAGGCACCGGACCAGGTTGCCCCGAGCTGTCTAGCGGGCGAGGCGCCTCCAACGGGAGACACGGGAGGTCGCACGTAGCAGGAGCCTCATCGCCACATCTGTCCCGAACCCTGACTCTGAGAAGATAGACGAGCCCCACCATGTGGCTGGGAAGGCCCCCCTTCCCACCGCAAGACAACAGAAGTGAGAAGAGGCGGCCCGGCAGAGGAAAGAGCATTGGGAGCAGGTGGAGACCTGGGAGAGATGGGTCTTTCCCGACTTTAATCGGTGGGAAGAGTCCCACTAGCAAAACCACCATCCCACCTCTGCCCCTTCTACGGATGAGACCCTCAGTAGGTGGCTGTTAGTTTTGGTCAAGGTAGACACAGGGGACCATACCATTGTTGAACAGCAGGTACCACCCCGCGAGGTAGTGTCGACAAAAACCAGTCTGCAACAGTGGATGGTCACCCAAAGTAACTGCAGAAGAGACTCTACCACACCAGGTGCAGCAGCCTAGGTACAGTAACTCTTATTGGAAATGCCGGGTGCAACAATTTGTTTTTGTATGGTAATAAATACATATTATGCATTCTGAAAAAAGTTATATATTTTTTGGCAATCCTAATAAATATCCTCGTCCAGTTGTGAAAGTGTGTCTGTGTGTAAAACTTCAGATTTGCATCATAAATGCTTCTTAGGACTTAGGTTTCCGAAGCTACAACTTGTGGTACGAATTTCAAGGTGTGGTGAAACTTTCCTTGAAGTGTATTTAGTTACTCTTTTCTTGTCTCTCACAAAAGTACTTGAGAACTGTGGTACAACTGTTGGTTTTTGGTGATATGCTTAGTCTTCTGCCACTTCATTATTTTCCAAATTTTATTTGCACTTATAGTTTAAATTCTCAGTTACATATTTCTCAATACTGCATTCACAACCAGGTTGAATTTTTTTTCTTCCACCGTTTTACTTTTTCCGGTATACGTTCCAAGATAGGCTACATACTGATGTATTTGTATATTATTTGCCTCTTTCTGGTTTTGCCTTTAGCTATCCTGTGTTTTTATTTGAAATAGTGAAATTTGTGTTTTGATGCCATCATTCCTGTATTAATCATTATTTTTTTACTGATTTTGTGCAACACAGGGAGTGATTAAACATAATATTTTGGACACATGCAATTATAATACTATGTCATCTCATAAAACCAATAGTGGACAAGAAAGCAATAAAAGATACATGCAAGGTTTGCCTGTAGTGAACACATATTTGAATAAAATAAATATAACATTAACAGTTTCCGTAAGAATTATGTCAAAATAATGACCATTATTTTAAATTATGATTTAATTATAATAGTCCTTCAAAAAATTAACACAGTTAATGTTGGAGCTCATATTTCAGACAGTGACAAATATGTTTAGTCATCCGTACCAATGTGTGTGTATTGTCTTTTATTTGTTTTCTGTTTCCTGTTCTCAGTATTTTTATCTGTGGCGTGGATACATTACATGCCAATGCTCATTTCTATTCCAGCAAGTGACTCAACATCCGCAGTGTTATCAGTTTGTTATCTGAGTTGTTCTATATTTTAGTGCTCTGGCTGGTTGGTTAATCAGAAGTGTCAGATTGAACTTTTAACATTGTAATTGTGTATTCATAACTTGATGGTTATAGTATTTTTAATATAATTTTATGGAGCACATTGCAAAATTTATTTCTTCTAAAGTTCATTCTTTAGTTCTGTAATGGAGAAATTCGACATATTTACCGTTAAAGCATGTAAATGATAAGGATTCAAGGGATCGGCCAAAATTATTGTTCTGTATATCTGTTGGCGATTTGAATGTTGTAGTGTATAACTTGTATAGATTATACACTTTAAACTAAGCACTTTTGAACTCAACCTCTTAAAGAGTCACGGATCATTACTGCATAATTCAACATAAACCATGGTTGCCTTTCACATATTATGGTTGCCAGCAAATTAATGGACATAATTCAATTTAAATACAACAATGCACAATTATTAAAAGAAATGAAATCAATTCATTTGTATTGCATATTATATGTTATTGATGTTTTATAGCAACTAATTTAGGTTTCTACTGACTGCATAGTTAAACTGCTACATGCAAGCAGAAAATGATTGATACATTTTTTATCTTTGTTTTTGCATGCTTGCTGTTTTGCACTGAGAGATTGATTCAAGCACTTTGTTCATTAAAAATACATGTAGAGACTGCAAATTGAAGCAAGTGGTCCTGCACAGTTAATAATTATTTCCTACTGAGTCCAGCGGAGTTGTTGGAATTTATTGCTGTCTAGCGCTAAATTTGTATCAAAATAATTTTTAAGTAGCTAAAACTTTCTAGTTTACTTCCAGGCATAGAAAGTAACTTACTGTTAATGACAGTAGTTGTTAACATTTGGGTGTTTGAGTAAATCTATTAGAAAACAGCTTTACAAGCAGTGAAATAAATATGTAAATACTATTGTACAGTTCTGTGTAAAGAAAAACATGTGAGAGTGTTAGTGTTTAAATGCAGCAGAAAGATATAAATTGACTGAAAAATTAAATAGGTCTTTCAAAAATGCTAGTTTTACCATGAACCAACTATACCAGTCATTGGACTAGGTATGTTTTAATGAAATTTTATGTAAGTTTGATATGAAACCTGTTTTTTATGCTATTTGACATGTTACTACTTAATTTTTTTAGAGCATAGCAAAACCTGATGTCTCAAATGATGACATGGAGCCACAGTTTTTTGATGAAAAGTTTGAGTTCGGCTTGGAGAACGACGACTTTGAGAGAATTGATGTTCCAGACTTCAGAGATGGTCGAAGGGGCCGCTTCATTCATGATTTTAATGCGGTATGTGATATTCAGATATTGTGATTTTAAATGAACATTTCAAGCCATGTGTGTTGATGTGTATTGATTTTCTAATGTTAATTTTCACAGAATAAGACTGGCATTATCGACCTTGATAAAGGGCGCTGCTTTGTGATGTCATTGGACAGGAACAGAGTGCTAGCCCCAAGATCTTTGTTTGATTTAATCAAGAAAATGTGGGATGGTAAGATATGCTAACTTTTATTGTGTGGAAAAGTATTGGAAAAGGTACATAGAATTGAATTAATACCAGTAGGTGAAGGTACCATACTAGCCTTAATATAAAACTATCCTTTTTCCGAAAATCATAACTTATTAATATGGGGTTGTCTGATAATTTTGGCTAGCTATTTTAAGATTACATTTTCAAAACACTGTAAACATTATAAAATGTATGAGAATTGTCATTTCACTGTATTGTGCCATTTAATTTAACATTTTTAAAATGCTACATTCATTTAAAACTGTTAATATAAACAATAACACCACTACATATTTTATAGGTATGATAAAATGTAAACAAATTGACTTTCTCTTGTTTAATATTTTAATTAATTTCATAGATATGGAAGTACATAGAAACATCTGTTTTAGGACTCCTTGAGCCGACAGTGAAATACTACAGCACTGTTGTTTTGATCTGATGGGACGAGTTATTGAAAACGCCTTATGAATCCCAGCGTTGCTTTAGACTCCTTGTGGCAATTTTGTTGCTCCGTGACTTAGTTAAATTATATCAATTAGTGATGGGACAATCAGTTCCTCGTCACTGTCAGTTCTATAACGAACCGAACTAAATCGACACAGACTGTCTTTATAACCTCAATATTTGGTTCTCAATCTCTTACTAGTACAGACCTGCCAACTTTTACGGATTGTCCGTAATTTGTACGGAAATCTCGAGATATTACGGTTTTACGGACGTATCTAAAAATTTTACGGATTTTCTGTGATCCCGGCGAAATCGCACAATTTCCAACGCCGTGCTACCTTGAGTATTGAGTCCCTTGAATATCGTATTTATGGTACGTGTATCGTACTTTATACTGAGTTATCGTGTTGTAAATAACGAAGTAAGCAGATGATACCGTACTTTCGGGAATAATTGTACTACATCTGTAGCCATTGTACCATATTGGCCGCATTCCGTTATTCACTGATTTCACTGATATCACTGACAGTTCGCCAGTGTCCGTGAACAATAAAGGAACAGCGTCAGTAATCAGCAAAATATTTTCACTATCAGTAAATAGGTAATATCGGAACATGAAATCAGTAAACATTACTGCAATGTACGTTGCCTAGCAACCACGTCTCTGGCATATCTGTGATTTCATTCTTGCGATAAACTGTCATGTTTATTTTGTTCGTTGTATAAATTGTATTTACTTTAATAATAAAGTTGGTATATTTTTAGCATATTGATACATCCAGCACGACTTACGACTGATACCGTTTTCTTCGTTTTTTTCACGAAGCAGCTTATACATTGTGTGTATTTAAGGTTTGGGAAGCTGTATCCATTTATTTTTAAATGCATAAACAAGGTACGATTCAACCTCTAAACATTATTTAGTCTTTGCAAACTGCACGACGAATGCTTCTGTAACTATAAACAGAAGTTAAATAAACGTATATAAAATAATAGATACCCTCTTTGGCCCTTATATATTAAAAAAGACTCGTCCTACAATTAGATAACTTCAACTTTTGAATTTCCGCCAAAAATATTGGTTTACTGACAACACTGATGCTCTGAAGCGCCAGTAAAATCGGTAATCACAGTAAACGGATGTAGCCTCGCACAGGGTATCGTCATCAACCGACCATCAGTGACTATCAGTGCCGTCAGCAATTTCGGAACTATAGCTGACATTA
>PNEQ01004177.1:19611-36917 GCA_003012365.1 Medauroidea extradentata
AATACCAAATAACATGAACACTAAATTCAAACAAAAGGAACTTACCGATGACACGGCTCAGGTGTGGCACCGCGGTCGCAAGCTCAACACAACCGCCCACGGTCGGGCCCGGGAGAAGACTGATTGTCTCGCAGACGGGAGCGTCTGAGCTGGGCACGGGAGGGAGAAGTGGGGGAAGGAGGGGAGAGCGAACACGAGCACATCCGATGGCGGCCGAGCACGGCCGAAGTCCGGGCGGGAAGTTCAAACCATTAAGCGCACAGGGCACAAGCACCAAGTTCCTCCAAAGCAACCTCACTGCCAGTCCAGGATATGTAAATTTAACAGATCTTCAAGCGTAGTGAACCGGAGTCGCCGACTCCCGGTACAATATTATACAAACCAAAGTGCTAAAAGACATATGTTCACAAAATAGAGCTTAATAAATGCAGGTTGCTTGCTTCTAAAATAAGTCAATAATATTAATGTAAAACAACAAGTATGATATAACTTCCTCAATGACACTGAATCAGTCGTAGGCCGGGACCAAACTCACACTACCGGGCGACTTGTCTACCTAAACCACAGTTAGTTATGGCAAACACTGTACCCCAGGTTTTGCATATCGGAGGTAGTTATGACTTATACACACACCAGATAATTTTTAAAACCATCACCATTAAATAAAGTACTAATTGTTACTATGGCCCAAAGAAATTAAGTTGTTATACTCATCATATAGAAAAAAAAAGAAACAAATTTGGAATAGGGGAGAATGGCAAAGTACCTCACATTACATTAGTGAAGTCTTAAAAAACTTTTGTTCATCTTGCGGTGAACCCGGTTTACTGGAAAAAGTCTGTATCAAAATGCAGCACAAGTTCATAAGGATTAAAAGTTTGAAAGGATGACTGCACACATTGCAGCTTCATATGCGGCGTTAACTTAGGAGAGAAAGTTGCACCTCATGGCATATGCGTACTGGGGGAAAAATTTTTTTGAGAGTCCAGAGGAATGTCTGAAAAATAATTATATAGAAGAAAAGGCTCTCGGTGCTAATCCATAATAAATTTGGGCTGTAGCCCCGCAACAACCGTCTGGTTTGGTGTCTTGGTTTGTTCTAATATGGCAGAGGCAAAACTCTCTAGAAGGGGTCACAAGCATCACCGCATGTTTCACTCCTATTGGCTGGGCTAACGTCACATGATTACAATACCACTGAGGCAGACTCTGACAATACACAACATAAATTACAAACAACGAACCATCCCTGCCTAAATAAAACTAATGTTCCTTCTGTCGCAGGACCCTACTAAATCTTAACTTAAAATAACTAAGCACACTATTCAACAAACAACTATTGGGGGCGTCCACCAAGTGACCTGCGACAAACTACATTCAAAAACGCATTACTTCAACACTGAAGTAAATCTAACCTAACAACTACAAACTAAAGGTCGCAGCTCAACACGTAGCTACACAACCTAAAAAAGAGGAGAGGGGGTAGAGCTTAAAAACATTCGCTTTCATCTATTACACCAAGAAATAGAATACGTACAATTGTGGAAATCTCTTCCAGCAGCAGTTGAAACTGCTTAAGAAGATCAACACCAAGAAAGTAAAGTTGAGGAATGTACGTAAGTATATATTAGTATCTGTTTTAAGTTGAATGAAACAAACACAACAGACAAAGTGTAATATCGTAACATTTTTAACTCCTCTCTGATCTAATGGGTGGTACTTTTCATACCTTGACACCCCCTGGCTTCACACTATGATGAATAATAGCACTTAAGTACATTCTTTCTAATGTTCAACTCAAATAGTAAAATATTTTACTAATTATTTTGTAAATTAATAGCATAAAATATTAAATATTTTTCCAAGTTTAAAATTTACTCATTGTTTCAGTTTATATTTCTTGAGTAGTACTTATTTGCCAGTATATTCATTAGATTATGTTTTGTGTGCCATAGATTGTTAAATAAAGAAGTAATTTAATAAGTTATGTACATGTAGTTTTTGTTTTGATGAGGTGTATAATATGCAGAGTTAAAAATATATGTGTGCGACGTCTCAAACTTCAATTTTGCAGTTACACCTTTAAGGCTTAGTATTTACGTGAAGAATCATTGTATAAAATAATTGTAACTACATTTAATGCACCAGTTATTGTGTTTATATGACTTTTTTTTCAATGAAACTGGATTCAGCACAAAAATTTCGGTAAGCGCCATCTAAAATTATATTTATTTAAAATAAACAACAATGCAGCAATCAATCAAACAAAAACCTGTTTTTCTCCGTTTCAGTCCAAATGCAGTCACCCCCTCTAGGCCTAGTGGGGCAGTATTCAGAGTCTAATTCCGAGTCAAAGCTATGTGCAGTATTTGTTCCACTCTTTATTAGATGACGATTGGAGGGTTACAATGATCTTGCCAATTTCGACATTCATGATTTTATCACTTTTAAAATATCAGCTTCAATAACTTTCACATGGTTGCAGCACTTTTTCCACTATTTGATGGAATAAGTACAAAAAAATGTCTCGCATAGTTTTTTTTTTTTCAACGAAGTAGATATTTTCTTTGAGACCTTCCTTTTGATATCCCCTACATAATCTCGATTGGATTTAGATCTGGGTGGTACGGTGGAAAATGAATCACATCATTACCATATTTTTTATAATTTCATCTACCTTGAAGATTTTTGGGGAGGGACGCTGTTTCTCCAAGCATTACAAATCTGCCTTGCTCGTGTCAGGAGAAAACTGGACGGTATTTTCCGTAAGCCTCTCTTGAGTCCTTGGATTTTATGTTTAAAAGTAGCTAATGTACGTTATATTTTTAATTTAAACATTAATGATAATTTGCATTATTTAAAACAGTGACACTGCGCATTGTGAAATTTGGTAGTAATTTTTGTTCTAGCCACAACGGAAAAGTTGCTTACTTCGTATCGTGATAGTCACTAGCTTTTTGTTTGGATTCTAAAGTTAATAACGGATTCCATAGAAAGCCTTCTTTGCCACAAGTGTACATAACTATCAAACGTTGCCCTTTATGTGATGGATTCTGTTACCCTCAGTTCAGTGCTTGCTTGATTGCCAGCTAGAACTTACACTATTAGAAGCGTGTAGATATGTTTCATCTATACTTACAGTATATACAGCACTACATTCTGCCGTGCATTTCGGTACGCATGAATGTCTTGTAAATACTATAATGTATTTTCTTCTCTGTTTGGTAATTTCAGGTTTCTTGATCAAAATTTTTCTTTCAGGCTGACATTTTCCCCATTGAAAAGCATAACGTTTCAAGTATTTGCACAAGTATTCTTTATTTTAGTTCAAAATACCATCATCAGGTAAGGACTTTGTCAACTTCTTTAATGTCACACTGTTTTTCTAACAGGACGGTATTCATGAATTTCCTAACGTATCACACATTCTGGAAAGTCCTCAACTTCAATCCTTTTCTTTTTGTCTTTTGTTCTTACTCGTGGGTGTAGAAAATAACTATGTACTTTACTTTTAATCTTACCTTCGGCAATGATTCTTTTAATGGTTGATTGAGAAACACCTGTCACCGCACTTGCAGACTCTGTGACTATGTAACTTAATTTAATTTATGTAAACTTTTCTGTTATTTTAAATGTGTTACAACATTGTAAAGTGTTTCTTGTGGCTTGTCCTCGTAATGATGCAACAGCTGAAATGTGGGACTTAATTCCTGAAGTTGATGCTATTACACAACATTGTATAGTGTAAACCAACCTGTGAAGCACTCTCCAGGAGCGACGTATCCAGGCAAGCGCACGAGTGTAAACTGATCCTTGCCACTTCACTCCACTACAATATCGTGACTGCCGTCTGACTCTGGGGTCTGTGAATTTTGAAAACAAAGTTGCAGTATTATTCAGAAAGCGTAGAACTACATGCATAAGTTCCAAGTAAAAAATATTTTGTATCCTGTAGACCTAAAGTGTTAATTGGGTTGTGTTATAATGGTCCTTCATTTTTTAATACTCTGATACATGTGAAACCAAATTTAATTAAAAAAATGATGATGGTGGTATGAAAGTCTGATTAGTAAAATATAGTTCAATTCAATTAATTTGTCTAGTGTACGTACCTAAACAGACCAAATGTTGGTATTTATTTTCCGATGGAATAGCAGAAAATTATGTTTCCCCTCATATTAACAATTTTTGAATGACTGTATCTGCACGAGTGTGTGTATGGCCACGCAATTTCCATCATGGCAGAATATGTGACATGTAAATATTTGGTTTTTTTGTGTGGCTATTTGTATGAAATATTCATGAATACCTGTAATTTTTTCCATCTATCTTTTTTAATCTTTAAATTTTTACGTAAAACTGTTGAAAACTGCATGCCTTGCTAATACTATTACAGAGAAACAATAATTAAACAAAGCAAGTAATACAGTATCTGAAAGGAAAATGTACCCATTTCGGCGATTTACAACAAAACATGCGCCAAGATGTCTGAATTTGCCTGAATCATAGTTTTTAAGGAAATATGTATGCCAAAATTTGCATAAAACTTAGAGGTACGCCAAATTTCTTGGTATGTTGCGATTTTCACGAGTCACAATTTTTAGAGGTCCTTGGTTATACATATAGACAATAGACAGAAAATTTTGCTTGAATACTGTTATTCATATTAAAATGGTTTTCAAAGACCTCTTAAATTGAAACATCGTTATATAGTAATTACATCTTATCGTGTAGCACCTCACCACTTTTTCAGATATTTTAGCGAACGTTAATATTTTTTGTGTTTGTTAATGCGATGTGTACTTATATTGTTGTACAGTACATTATTTTCTGTTTTGTCAAGTGTTGGGAATCTGGTTAGTTTTGGTGTCCATAGCTAAATCGCAACTGTGCTGATGAGAAACACATTACGCTTAATACATATTGTGTAAGGACAGAGAGGTTTGTTTGTGTCTGTACAGTGACGTCACAGTGGGTTCTGGAGGTTGGAGCATGTTTTTGTGAACTTTCAAATCACCGTAACTTTATTGAGACTGATGTAATTTCTCAGCTGTGAAAATGCGTAGGTAGAATTGTGGTACTATAATGTTTGGAAAATGGCAACAAAAAAAAAAAAAAGGCTGGCTGCCTATTATAGTGTTTCAACTGTTCCTTATTTTGTTTACATGCATTTTCACATTCGAGACAATAAATTTAATATGGCTGCACATTTTTGTAGTGCAATTTTAAATTTCATGTTGTAACTCTGTCTGTCTTGTTTGCTTAATTGAAATAATTCCCAAGTATTGTGGAAATGTTTTTTTTTATTTTTAATTTGTAGAATTTATGCAGCTTAGTAGCTAGGTAACACTTAGCAATTAGTTTTGTAATGTATATGCACATAAATATTGTTATACAAGCAAACTGCATTAAAACCAACAAACATTAGACCATTACTCACATTAGTGAAGTAAGGTACACATTGTGCGTAGTTTTTTTGCTATTACCCAAGAAGAAAACACTTCCTCTTGTAATTTCATACTGTATATTACAAAAATATTTTTCATTAATACACAGCCATTAGAAACAACAGTCCTGGAGTCAGGTATACATGGTATCTTCATAAATATATGGAGTAATTTTGTAAAGAATGTTGACTTGATAATTATCATAGCAGTTTATTTGTTATGTGTCAAGGGTACTACGAAGTGAATACTGAAGTTGTGAGAGAGACTATGCGTGTGGTCAAGCCAGCCATCACTGATTTGAAGAAAATTGGTTTCTACATTGCCCGTGAATGTGAAGGGAAGCCTACGTACATGCTAGAGAAGGTTGTTTCTGGAGGTAAGTGTTAAGTTCGTAACAGTATTTGAACTAATTTTATGGTAGAATTTTATGTAAGTTATTTATCATTTTTTTGTAGAATATGGCTGATCATGGGAGAACTCCATAGATATACATAGAATGTGTCCAAAATAAGATTATTTTTGCTTGCTATGCAGACTATAAAGTATTTTTATACACTGCTGACAAAACAGAGGTTCGTTATGTGAATGTCAATTGCTTCCTTAACAATATTTACCAATAAATAACTTAAAATGCAATGTTTACCCTAATTTACACTACCCTCGATTCTAAGCTGCATCTGAATTTGAGATGAAAATTTCAGTAAAAGAGTTCAGCCACACCTGTGTTTTTCAGTGAAATCCATTCTAGTTTTGGAAAAATGCATAATTTCTGTTCCTGAAAGCTTCTTGTAAAGTGTTCTGACTAAATTATTGCATCATGGCCTTTCTCTTCTATCAGTGGCGTACATGTCATTAATCTACTCTGATGTGCATCCTGCTTATGGATTTCCATTATAATGGCAGATTATTTTAAAGAACAGGGTGTCCAGTGATCGGGAAATTGCGGGAAGTACGGGAACTGTACGTCATTTTTTCGGGGTCGGGAATTTGCTGGAAATGTTCTTGAAATTGTTCTTTTCTGCAAGAATTTCTTTGCCACCAATTATTTCGTTGTCAGTCATCAAGAAATTGGATGGCACTTTGACAGCTTCAATTTTAGTTATTTCTAGAAACAAGTGTTTTTTGCAAAGTCGCGAATTTTTCAATTTTTGTTTAAATTCTCCCATTATTCAGTGCGAAATTACAAACTAAATGCAAAATTTTTACGTGTTCCAAAGTAAATAGCGCCTTTGATTCGAGAATCGGTTGCAAGTGAATCAACAGAATTGATTTTTGACAGCAAAAGGGAGATTCGAGTATATCGAAGTAGACCAGAAAATGGCAGGCGTATGTTTAGGTTTAGTGAACACATTTATTTATTCTGTTTTTACATGGTATGTACCTGGTATACAGAGGTGCAGAATATGTCCGATCGCGCGAACAATGTTGGGGGAAAATCAGAGCAACTTGGGGGAAATATATGTTGGGAATTTACATGTAAAAGGGCTGCTGCAGATTCAAATCGTACCACCACATTGTCCGTCAGTAATTTGTTATTTTTACCATGTGATAAACATAATTTGCTATAACAATAACACACACGTCACTACTTAATTTTTACAGCACTCTATTCCACCCCTCTCTCTCAAATAAACGTGATTACCACATTTTATTGCATGTCAGAACAGGGCTTTGCATGTATTTGGTTTGCTTCTTGTTAGTTTCTCCATTTACCGCCTGATATAAATTACTAATTTATCTGAGGTTCTGTTATTTTACTATGTCTACATCGCTCGTTACTGGTCTGTCGCACACATAGACAAAAAAAGATTGTCACGCACGGTCACACAAAATAGTTGTGTAAGTGAAATGCAACGACACAATGTATTTTATAACTTAATGGATTAATTCTGGGACTATAATTTCATCAAATATTATGTAATAAACACAGCTATTTTCTTTGCGAGATGCAACAAGTGAAGCCGCGAGTCGATGAGCGAGAGATTTCGATTCAATATTCTCTAAATTTGCGTCAGAGATCGATAATAGTAGGCCTATGTTGTGTATTGCTTTAAATTGTAATGTAAACAGTATTGTTTTGTGTATTATGTACGCCTGTACTTAAAACTATAAAGGAAACAATGTCTACTTTTAAATGTAAACAAGACGTGAACTGCGCATTTTGTGATTGGCGAGGCAGACGCGATAAGCTCATAAAGCATGTTTCTAGTAAACATCTGAATGAAAAACCAAGAACTAAAGATCAATGTAGTATTTCCAGATTTTTATCTGACAAAACCGGCGATGCTGAAACACTTGGTACCGTTAATGTGACTGAAAAGGATTTACTCAGCAATAGTAGTCGTGAACCTTCAAACAAAGTGAGAAAATTAGAACATAGTGCAGTCATCCAAGTTGAGGGAACACTGGGTCGGGCATCACCAGTTCCGTCTTGCTCACAAGATACCGATGACGCAGTTGACGCAAAAACATCTGTCGAGATCAACAATCATTTATCAACCATTTTCCAAACATTATGTAGCTTTACCAATAAAGTTGACGAGTTATTGGAACCAAATCAACCTGCGACGAAGGCTCAAGTCGTCCCAATGTCAACACCCTATAATGAAGAATTTGAAACAAAAATTAAGGTTTAGGATCTGCAAATCAGTTCCAGAAATGTGTTGAATTATGCCTTGATTAAAAGGCGGTACAGCAACTATTCAATGCTCTCCGTGTGTAGAACATTATAAGTGTATCCCCAAGGAAATAGCCATTCTAAAAACCGGCACTTTTGGTACTTTTTTCCTTCCAAGTGAAAAACAGTTAATGCAACCAACCCAGAGTATTGAGTTTCGAAATTTGAAGACCCACGTCATTGATCATTTACAATCAAAAGCACATACATAATTGGTGTACTAAGTTTTCTGAAACAACTGAAAAAATTAATTTGATGGTAAAAAAAGTACTGTACATGAAACAGTGGGACTCAGGGTGTCCAGGAATGCTTACAGTGCAGTTAAGGAAGGCATAGCAAAGGTGGCAAGTATTTTGAACGTTTATTGAGTTTAAATGTTCTAAATGATGCTGATGTTGGTGAACTTAATCACTCAACCGAATATTTTAGAGAATATAGGGAAAATGTATTTTTTACTATGAATGCAAAAAAAAAATGTGTGATTTTTTAAGTACAAAAAATCCAGTGACAAATCATCTACCTCTTGTATCAGTCACAGCGGACAAAATCACAAAACTACACCGTACATACCAGATAATTTGGCTGGTTACGCTTGTAGAGGGTGTACAGACATGTATTGTGATTGACATTTCAACATGTGGTACCTTACACAAAGGTGCTGTTCTTGTCGAAAAACTGCAATGTGCCCTTGAAAATTGTAAAATTAAGTTGATTGAAAATAGGATGGCATTTGGTAGCCAATATTTTGATCTTGGTGTGGACAAACAATTTGCATGTCTTTGTAAAAATGTCCATCATGACTTCTTTCTTCCTATGTGGGACTTCATAGGCTAAAGTGTGTTTTAAATGATGTTCGTATAGTTCAGTCATTATCATGGCTTAACAATCAAGCTCAAACTGTAGCCCATGTAATGAAATGCTACAATTGGAGTATTGGGTATGAAGAATTAATTGTTTTAGCATATAAATTACAAGTGTGTGTTTTGAATCCAAAATCATTCCAAGAAACACGTTTTGTTCAGAGTGAATTAAGAGTATATCAAACATACAGAAATTATTTCAAGTTGTGTTTTATCGACTTGCAAAAGAAGCACACTGACTGCATCCGTTGATATATTAGAGATGATCACAAAATTCAGTTGTACCTCTCAGAATGTAAATGCTTGCATTTGGACTATCTTTGATTATTATAACTGTATGAAAAACACACTTAGCAACATGGTAATATAACTGTAACAAGGGTGCATAACTAAAAATAACTTTCCATCTCTTGGAAAAGAAATTGAGTCTTTGAAAAACCATGTTTACCAAGACTGTCTCTTGGTAAATGAAGACTATCATAGATCAAGCCATTCCCAGACTCACCATCAGGGTGACGAGGTATCAGATGAAGAAAGTTTCAAACTTTCCAGAAAAAAATTAGAAACTTTATGTGTAATATTGCTGGAAATACTTGCACTTAGAATTACTGAACCTCCAATAGTAGAAAACGTGCGGAATGTTTCAGCAGCAAATACTTAACGAACCAGTCAGATACATCAGCTGAGCATACAATTGAGGATTCTCTAGAAACGCTTGTTGCACGGGTCAATGAAAACCGGGGATGCAATCTGCACAGTAAAGTTCTTTTTTCCCAACTGAATGTTATGAGAACCAAACTTTAAACACACCATTTTTCAAAAATGTACTTGATTCTACAGGAGAAAATCAAAACCAAGAATTAATCATCCAGGACAACAAAGTAATAAAAGAAGCATTTACTAACCCTGATGTGCATGCTCACATTCCTGAAATAATTTATCTGTTTGAGAACTGTATGAAAATCTGTAGTAAATCTATTTGTGAATCAATTGGCTCAGTTATTGGAAACCACCTCCATAGTCGAAATATTCAGTTTGACACTCTTTTCCATAAAGTCTTTATTTCTTGGAATGGACCACCTGTTCACAAGGCTTCACAACTTTTAAAAGAATCCTTGGATAGGCACTTCCATGGTGGAATGTACCATTTTACACTATTTTTTTCAGCATCTCGTCTCAAGGTATACAAGACATCAAAGGTGTTTGATAGCCTTCACAAAGTGAGAGGAGGGCTGCAGTTCCTCGGAGACAGTTGACTTCAAATCGTATGTTTCTATCTATTTGGTATAATTCATAATATATTATGTTTTAAAATATAACTTTTTGTGGCAGTTTTTAACTCTCAACCTAGTTTTATTGTTCCTTGATGTGTATGAAAATGTGTTACAGTTTTGGGGGAAATTTTGAGTCAGATTATTGTGTTCTGGGGAAATATTGGGCCTTGAACATTTTCTGCACCCCTGCCTGACAATTTTTTATGTTGTTTAACATTGTAATTAAATAAGGATTGAACATATGTGTGCGGCAGCAAGAATTAAGTTCAAATATTGTTTCGATTCCTGCGATGTGTAATTTGACTGAATTGATGTAGGCTTATCTGGAAACGGCAAAAATTTTCGTTATGCAGCGTATGAAAAACAGGAATAAATGCAAAATAGAGCATTAATTTTATCGGCAGTCAAAACAGTGAAAATAACAAGGATAAAATTGTTGAGCCTACCAATAGGGAATATGAATGTGCAACACGAATAAATACAGTCAAGGTATTTAGGTTATAAGTAAAAATTGAAATATTTATCCCTTAGCACTTGTTTCTTTTACCGATTATTATTTATGCTTGCAGTGTGTCCCGTAAAATGTGAAAAATAAAGTTAGCTCAGAGTTTTAAAAGTGTTAGGACTAAGTGACAAATTCTGGGTGGTAATATAACCTACATAACTGTTAAATTTTACTGTGTGTACATTTTTGTTAAGAAACGTGTCTGATTCAAGACTCTATAAATAATAAGGATAATATTCCATGTCAGTTTCCAGGGTATGTAGCCCAAGTTTTTTGATTTTGATAAAAATTGGTACCGGTAATTTGTTTGGTAACAAAATGCCACCAAAACTCTACAATTTCAGGTTTTTATCTCAAATACTTCCTGAGATATTGAAGGTTCAATTATGACAATTTTCAGACTAAAACAGTTAGTAATTATAGAATAAATTTAGAGTCTGTTTTTCCTAGCTTTGTACTTCGCTGTAATAACAATATTTAAGCAAAAAAAAAACACTTGTTTCTTATGTGAAACTTCCCAGAGAACTTGAATTTGGCCACAGAATTTTCATATCTAGAATAGTTTGTAAGCTATTACAGAAAACTTACATGACTGATGTTTCAAATTTTATGTGCGTCCTTCATTACAAAATAGTCTATCTCAAAAGGCAGATCTAGTAGGAAAATGAGGTTGGGACTATGTGAAAGAGGAGAAAATTTGCTTTAAGATACACAAAAAAATTAGTGGCTTTTTCCTAGCAACGTGTAATGTAGTACTTAATAAATATTTACTACAATGCTATATGTGTATTAACACATCAAAGAAATTCCGAAGACGAATTACCGTATTCCACCGTGTACCCCGTGCACCCATGTAAGTCACGCACCCCTTTTTTCAATGACAAATTTGGGGGAAAAAATTTTTTTCAAAAAATAAATTTTTTGGGATAGAAAAATTTTATTATGGGGCAAAACAATCAAACAAACAAAAATTATGCTCACATACTATATTTATTTGTATATAGCAGCCACTTCTTTAAAATAAATCAATGCCTCATAAATGGGGCGGATGTTAATGCATGGAACTGAGTTTGCCGCAACTAGAGGTTGACATGCGCTTTTTTGCTTCCAAGTGGCAAGCGCTGCATGCCAGCAACATAGCACCAGCCAGTGTCTGTGTGTGTATGTGGGCGCGCTCGGACACGTGAGTAAGCGAGCAGAAGTTGTCAAGGTCAACTGGTACAGTCACAGCACAAAAGCAATACAAACACTCCACGTGTATCACCACTTCACGAGACGTTTTCAGTGAATAAAAAAGCTTAGCTCTGCATGTATCACTCACAATAAATACAGCTATGTACAAATGGATTCTGTAGATGAAAAGTCGGGGAAAAAATATGAAGTCTTTGGTATAAATAAAAAAAAA
Organism: Medauroidea extradentata; assembly: GCA_003012365.1. Taxonomy (NCBI): domain Eukaryota; kingdom Metazoa; phylum Arthropoda; class Insecta; order Phasmatodea; family Phasmatidae; genus Medauroidea; species Medauroidea extradentata. Next base: position 31,780 of record PNEQ01004177.1, read on the forward strand.
AGTCTTTAAACTGGTACGTCATTATCATTAGGTACCACCGTCGTCATCGCTGCTGTCCCAGCCTATTTCGTCAGGACTGTCCTCGGAAACTGCGTCACTCTCCCAAAAATTATCATCTTCACTTCCGTCGAGCGTATTACTAATGCAGCATTTGCGGAAACTTTTGAGAACAAGATCTTCTGGGATTAGAGCCCACGCTGTCTTTATCCACCCACAAAGCTGCGCAAGAGGCGGTTTCTGCAGTCTGCCTGTGGGAGTGTAGGTGTGCTCCGCACTTGCCATCCATTCCGTATGAAGCCTTTTTAAATGTGCTTTAAACGGCCAGTTTACGCACACATCTAGGGGCTGGAGAATCGAGGTCATGCCACCCGGGATTATTACCTGGTCGGTGTTTCCTTCCTATAGACTTTTTTAACATTATCAGTCGGGTGGCCACGATAACTGTTCAGAACCAACATACTTCTTTGTCGTATTAGGGCTCCTGGCCGGCGTTCTCACACACACTTCAACCACTCAACTACTAAAGTGTTGTCCATCCAGCCTTTTTCATGCGCCCTTACGAAAATTCCGGCCAGTATTTTCTCATTTTTCGGTATCAATTTGCGCTTGAAGATCACAAAAGGAGTAAGCTTCTTCCCGTCCGCTAGCGTTGTAAGCATGACGGTACACCGCTGCTTTTCATTGCCACCTGTTCTTACTTGCCCAGATTTTGAGCCACGTGCCTCAACTGTTGTGTCAGAGGGCATTTCAAAATAGACGGGGGTCTGATCGGCATTTCCCATTTGCCCCAGTAGGTACGAGTGCTTCTGCCGCAAGCGAATAACGTGACGTTGATACTGAACCAACTTGTCATTATAGGCATCTGGAAGTCGCTGGCAAGCAGTCGTTTTCCGTCGCACAGATAAGCCGTTCCGTCTGTAGAATCGGTAAATCCAGTTCTTGCTAGCCTTGAACTCAGGATTTACACCCAATTCTCGGGCAATTTTTAAGGCCTCCAATTGACACATGTCAGTAGAAACGTCATATCCAAACTGTCGTAATGCAGTTATGTATGGAACTAATCTTTCTTCTATGTGTGGAAATTTAGCTTTTTTCCCCCTGAAGGCCCTCCTGTTCACATTGCTTTCCTGCAACTTGTTTCTTATGTTCCGCCAGTCTCTGATACACGACTCCGCAATGCCGTACTTACGGCCTGCCGCGCAATTTCCTAACTCTTCTGCTTCTTTTATCACCTTCAGTTTCTCTCCCACTGTAAATGAACGCAATCATTTTGACATTTTTATTGCCCGAACTATCAACGTAAACACTACGATAACTACGCTAATCAGTTACACGCAGAGAACACTATTAGCTGTACACGTGAGTTTGTAAGTTATCCGCGATCACTCGTCTAGACATCCACATTCCACCGCCGCACCACCCGCGCAGCGTTGCCAAGCCTCCATCACGCACGTGCGTACGAACTTCAAACTTAAATTACCCATGTAAGCCGTGCACCCTCATTTTGGGCATTCTAATTCGGGAAAAAAGGTGCGCGGGGTACATGGGCGAATACAGTATTTGACAGTGAATGAGAATTGATATACACAATCCTCAATTTCACATTAGCACAAGTCTTCTTTCAAAAAACTATAAGATCATCCAGAACTGCTTGTTGTTGATGGTGCCTGCAAAATGCTGAGTATGTGTGCAAAAGGAACCCAGGAGACATCCTTTCGAGGTGAAGGCCAGTAAAAAGAAGCACTTGGACCTGAAGAGTGCATGAAGTTTACTTGATTATCGTTTTCTGACTTCTTAACATTGTTTACAACACCAACAAACAATTTGTTGTCGTGCACACGACACATAGCAACCAGTATACAGGTTCAATATGTAACCAGGTTCTTAGCTAGCTGCTATAACAAAATTGTAAACTAAGGAATATTTATTATACTGACTTGTTTTCTTCATTCCTATCTCATACTGGGATATTGTTCAAGCACTATGAAACCCTCTTGTACCTAGGATTGTCTTTGCCAGAATATATCATTTTATAGATGTAAACAAATGTCATCCACATCACTCTCGTCAATGTAATGAAAGATAATAGATGTAATGTTTTCATTACAGTAGGCAAACATCGTAGACGCTGATGTAGTTTGGTCTTTGAATGGTCGTTGAAGACTAGCTTATTACATAGTTGCTCGACAGTTCCGCCAATTCCACCATAAGAAGATTTGCCGTATCTTGTGGCAAAGAATGACCATGAAGCTGTTCGTTTGAAATCCTGTGTGCGATTGCATAAATTGAGGATATTCTTGCAGTTCTTTTACTGAGCAGCACATCCATCACTAAATTAATGTATGTGTTTTACACGAGGCAGGTGATTTTTAACGTAAACAACTATTTCAGACTGGATTTTGTACTCCATGGAAACGTCATGATCCAAGTCATTTGACAAAAAACAATGGCTGCTTGTTTTCAAACTACAGTGACTGTTAGTCCAATGGCATCCTTGGACTTAATTTTGGATAACAAAGGAAAAATTTTCTCTGAAATCCAATGAAACGATAACTTCATCATGCAGTGTTTCTTTCAGCTGCTTAAAGTAGTCTGATTGTTTCTTTGTGATAAAGGAATGGGGTATGAGAAGTTCCAACTTTGATACAGTACTAGAATTTCCATAAAGTCATCTACACTTGAGGTAAGAGTTTGTAATTGTGTTCGGTTTGTACTGACCCACTGTTGGTATTCAATCGCATCATCTGGATCACATGACATAAGATGCTGCTTTAGAGTATCTGGAGGAGGACATTATTCACACTGTCTTAGCATACAAGCAGGATTTCGAATGTCACATACAAGATACAAAAGAGTGAACTATACTTTTACCTACACCAAGACAATGAAGAATCAATTCAACATTTTGGTGTATAGTGCATACACAGACTAAATGGGTTCCAGAACTTCCAGCTAAAACATACAATTTTGGACGCAGCATACAAAACTTTGAAAATCCTACCTTGAGAGATGGATATTTCACCTTAAGAGAATAATACAGTTAATGCAAGTTGCATAGCAAAGGTCTTTCCTGTTTGTAAACATTTTTGGAAATACTGACTTTATCTTTCACTCCTGGCATTTGCCTGGAAAACTCATCGTCCTGATAGAAATCTTGAATGAGTTGCACAATGCCTTCAGATAATTTATTGCCACCAGTGGGATGAATTAATTTGCATATCCTTTTTTCTTGTGTAAGTTGTCTTGTTTGTCTTACCATGTTCTTAGTAACACCAAATTCTTGTGCTTCATTCTGTCTGGACCATGATTGAGGGATGTGTTAGAATCTGTAGTTTTCTTTGTCTATTCACTGCAGGCAGCTTCTGCTTCATTAAGTCACCAAACGGTCCAAATCGGCAGCCTTTTGTTCCACTTCACGCTTCCTTATTTCTGTACTTTCACTTGTTGATGTGGTTGTAAATTGAACACCTAATAGGCCTACTTTGGATATCTTGTCTGCTACAGCTGTTGATACCTCCTGCACTTTAAGTTTCCCGTATTTTCCTTTTGCATGTTGTGGTACAGCATGCAGTTTTATTGGTGACTGCTGCAAATATTCCAAACTTTTGTTAAGTAACCTACGACTCTCTTCTTTTGATGCTTTAACCTCTAAACTCTCAATGACCTCACTTTCAGATGATTCTGAAGATATCTGTACAGCTACCTTTCGCACATTATGTAACTTATTTCTACATGAGGAGTACAAGTTTTTACCAGGAATTAAGTGAAATTCTTTGTCAGCTGCTTTTTGTAGCAACGTAAAAAGATCTTGTGCAAAGAACGCTTTATTGGAACACTATGCACTTTCATTGGATCACAGTATAATGTCTGAAACATTTACGTAGTACTTTTTAAGACAAATAGATTCATGATGAAAACATATAGTGTGAAGATTATGTTTAGACATACCTGTCCTCAGCACAAGAAGAGTTTGATTTTCTTTGGAAAATGATTCCAATTTTTTATTCCTTTTGTTTTAATGTAATACTCTTTATGGCACTTTTCATTCCTATCCTTTCCTACAGAACAGAATTCCAGTTTAGTAGTACTGGTAGTCATTGTTGTTCTGCAAATTTAAAATGAACGCACACTTTCCACAAACATCAGTTTACAAGTATTGTAACCAACAAGCCAACAGTGTAAGCAGTGCAGGAAGACTGGCCTGCACAGTGTAGTCTGCATGGCGGCTTGCACATTCCTTATCTTTGACACTTATCTTTATTGCATCTCTCCCCTCTGCCTCCTGTGTCCATTGGCAGCTGTTCTACATTTGCTGTGACAACTCTCAAATGTCTCTTAGGCCGCAAATAAAAACTCCAAACTGACAAGGAGAGCAGAAGTTGTCTCTAAACACTCCTCTCTCATAGCTTGCAGGCCAACTCCACGTACCACAGTTACAAAACATGGCTTTGCAGATAACGCAGGGAGGTAATTAGAGACTTTTAAATTTTCTTAAAATCCTTGTGTTATATGCAGGAAAATATAGGACATGTACACAAACCTTATATTAAGTCCTTTTTGCTTTGACATCCTCTGCCTTAGAAACGCCCCATTTACATCACCATATCATTTCCATTTCCCTTTTCCCACACAACAGCAAAAAGCCACTATTTTTTAGTATGTATTTTATAGGAAATTTCCTCCTCTTTCGCATAGTGCCAACCTCATGTTCCTAAATACACTCTATGTTTACTCGCCTAATATTCACCAATGTGTTATGCCCACAGCCATATTTTGAAAGTCTTGAAGATTTAAGTATTTTACCAGCAGGCTAAACAATTATGTATGTGCATGAATGGATTAACAAAATTGTCTCACGTGTTGCGCATGAAAGAATTAACGATATTTTTCCTTTGCTAAATAAGATATCAATGATTTTTTTTGTGTTTTTAGATTATTATACATGGTGTCCAGCGATCGGGAAATGCGGGAAAAGCGGGAAATGTACGGGATTGGAATTTTGGCGGGAAATGTACGGGAATTTTCGCGGAACTAGTTTTATTCCGGGAATTTTCGCGAGGTGGAAAAATAAAATATTTGTCTGAAACAATAATTCTTAAAAGTCATTAACATGTCTTTCTGATGGTTGGACGTCTGGC
>PNEQ01004178.1:0-24899 GCA_003012365.1 Medauroidea extradentata
TCTCTAAAATTATTCTGTGTTTTATGGTATATGGGTTTTCTTTGCCTTCCGCCCGCACTGGAAGTTAGGGTTGCACGTGCTTCGGCGAGTACACACCTCGGGATCCGCGACGGTGTCATGCCTGACGAAACTACCAATGTCCCTTGCAAATTACTTGCTGCTTCACGTTGCGGTGGTGGTGGTTTCCTTGTTACGTGCGCAATTAGGTGTTTTGGCCAGTTAGCTACCACGTGGGCGGATGTCGTATTAATGTAGCCTGCTCAGTTGACTTGGCTGGCTTGGGGTAGCCCTAGGGTGCGTTCCTTACGCTCAGCTAGCCACCGACGATGCTGGCCATCCTGGCGGGTATCGCTATAGAAGGCCGCGAACGGTCGCTGGAATTGTGTGGGCGGTTGCGCACACGTCACTATATTCTATTGTATCCTCTATTTCCTGCCCACTCCATCTGCATACATCTCTCCTCACCATTCTCTTCCTAGAAACCTCACCAACATAGACTTGTGCACACTTATTGCCATTCTGTTCTCCTCTCTACAGCCTATCAATATCTGCCTGCAAGTTCGACTGCCTGTACTACATCCTCCAACAAATCTGCCAGCTGAGTCTCACATGAGTAACCCTTTCTAATTCTATACCGGCATACTCCTGAAGTAAATTTTTATCGTTCATAATGTTCACCATGTATTGCATCACCAATTTCCACACTACATTCCTTGTACTTGATGCGAGACGCACAGGCTTGTAACTGCCAGGCCTCCCTTTATCCTCCCCTTGGTTGTATATCGGAACAACTGATGCCTTTTTTCCGTTCCTATGGCAACTTTCCCCGGCTAATGATCTCCCAAACAGCTCCACCAGACATCTAGCCAGCTCCACCCTACCAAACTTTAGTGCTCTATTCCCAATACCATCTCGTCCGGCTGCCTTACTGTTCTTCAACTCCTTTAATACTAATTTTGTTTTCTTCTCACAGATTTTTAACTGATCCAACCTGGTGACACAGTAAGTTTCCTTGTCCCAATCCTCCTTTACTTCCAACACCGACAAATACTGATTTTGTAGCATTTCTGCCTTATTTTTGTCATTTGTAGCTGTCCAGCCATCAACTTCTCTCAATGGTGAAATCTCCTATTCTCCGCACTTCACTTGCTTAAGATTGCTAAACAATTTTTCCAATTCCTTGCTTTTACCTCACGTTATTACGTTACCTAAATAAGCATTTTTTTCCAACATGATTTTACTTTCTAGATCCCTACCCACCTGCATCATACTGTCATTATTTTCCAACCCTACAGTGCCTCGATAGCAGAAGAAGGCGGCCAGGGGACTTTTATAAACACAAAACTGTAAACGACTAGTGGGGCAACGCAACACCGAAATGCTTTTAATGCGAGCGGGGGTTGCGGTGAGGGGTTAGACTTAGAAATATCTGCGGTATACTATACGAGAACTGTCCTGCACAGCAGTGATGTGCGGAGAACAGGCTGCTCGGTAAGCCAGCTCGTCACGGAGGACGAACACTCGGAGAGCGTGGGCTGTGCGGCCGACGACCACTGCATCAGCTGATTTAATTCCCTCCCACTCGGCGTCTTAAATACGCAGGGGACTCTTAAGTCATTCCCCATGCCGCGATACACACACAAGACACTCGCCAGGGAAATCAGGCACCTGGACGCCCACTTACACAATACAAAACACTAGAGAATTGGTAGGTTTTCAGAATCCCGTAGTGATGCGGTTGGACAGCAATTAACACATGTACTTACTGAAGTGGTAATTATAGAGAAATCACAGTATATCCGTACAACACAATCACAATGGCGGTGGTTGAAGCGGACCCGAACATATGCCTGTCTGGTGGGCGACACTGCATGGTGAAAACAGCCATGAGGGCTGGATGAAAATTTAAATAAAGTTAAGACCCTGGGCGTAATGATTGGCAGGGGTGAAGGAGGTAACTCCGTGCATGTAATTAAATATAAACGAAAATGTTACAGATATGAGAATTAACTATTGATACACTATGAGTAGCTAAAACAAAGACTTGCTGGTGCCCAGAGCGACACAGGGCTGACCTCCTTCTTACGCTGCTAACAGACAACTGATAAGACAGTGACGGTGCACCTGCCTCGTCCAGCAAGTTCCCGCCACACGCTTGTCGTTACAGAAGAACCCTGAAACAACACAAAACAAAAATTAAAGTCCCAAATTGTATTAAGGAATGTGTATATAATTATTTTTCAAAATGAAGTTTTCGGGTATGCAGATATTTACACTACGTTAAATTGCAGTAATATGTGTGTTAGTTAATGAATTTTTAGAAAGGAGCAAAGAACACTTTAAAATGCTTAACAAAATTATTACATTTAAATTCACTTCAAAATAACTTATAGGATTTTACGTTGCATGGCTGGCCACGTGGGCGAGCCAAGTTGCTGGTATGGCTCGCTCAACAAACGTGGGTGTGACCCTCATCTCCGCATTTTGCCTGTAAGTGGCACCACATAAACAATGTTAATGGGCGTTAGCACATACTGGGCACTTTCTATACATTCGCTGGGGGTTCTTTAGTACAGACGCACATTTTGGCACTACCAGGCATCACAGGGGTTGTGTCTGAGCACTGCTGCGGCCGTGTCCTGGCCACGTTTTCTCTCCCCTCCTCCCCGCTACAGCAGGATATAGACACTGTGCTTCATCAGTGGAGACGTCAACACCAACATCCCCCTCTTTGAAGGATGTACATTAGCTTACAATAGTTTAATTTAGTCTACCGGAACATTTTTTGTATCTTCATGGCCTCAGGGATCGACACACTTAGGGTAGTGCTATTTGAGCCTCCCTCACAACTTTTCAATTAATTCAATTGTTGGCCGATGCCACATTCACATCTTTACTTATCCGCTCCGAGCGTATACTTATGTTTGGTCAATGGTAGCACTATTTGAGGGTGTTTCAAGCTAATAAACCACCACACTGGTTTCAAATCACGTCAGTGTTTTCTTCAGAGGCAACAATTACTTTCTTCACCTCCGCACCCTAAGGAGGCACATCAGCTAGAGTCGTCGGGAGCAGTGCGTGCCAGGTTAGTGTGCAAACAATCACAAGTACTTCCAACACCAACCAATAGCAGGAGGGCCAGGTTACATAGCCAACAGGCCGTCTACCCACACCAGAATCCAATCCCAGGTAACTTACGTCGGGCACATCCTTTGGTTCCCCCAGAACCGACCCTGGCCTATCCCGTGCCGTGTTATTGGTGTGGTGCACATGACTGGCTATCTTAGTGAAGAGGTAGCGGAATTGTCCGTGTCAAGCTGAAGATGGTAAACACGACATGTGAGTACACGATTATGAACGATCTTACATTAACGAATGTAAACCCCTGGGCGCTTGAGCTTGCAGGGAAGAGGATGGCACTACTCCTGGAAGTAACAAAAGCTGCTACATATAACTTCATTTAGACGCTACTTTGTCAATGTACCTAATTTGCGACAATATAAACAAACCGTAAAGCTTATTGCCACCACCACATCCAATGGTGAAGTCATGGGACAGTCAAACATAACGGTAAACATCAGGGACATAGAAACACTAATAACGGCATTCTTAGTACTATCACATAGGTGAATAGTGTCACTGGGATGAATAGGGACAAAATTTCAAATCAAAAGTTCCAGTACGCAGTTCTAAAACCCGAGTTTTTCCTTAAGGTCGGCAGTTTATAATTTTACAATGAGTAATTGTTTTGAAATATATTTTTATTTAAGATAGAGGTCTAAGCTAGGAACCAGTTTCAAATTTTGTCCCTATTCGCTCAAACATCCCTATTTACTCCATATGATGGTAAGTGAGTTGAGGGAGGATGCTAGGAGGTTGCTATATCGATGGTGAAGATGCAAAACCTCGTATGTCACAATTGGAAAGAGCTCAGATGGGCGGATAAACTGGAGATGAAATCTTACTAGTGTGGAAGGAATTTTACAGCCCTTTAGTTTGCATCAATACAATAAATTGTGCTTTGGAAAAAAACTAATATATTGGACATTCTTGTTATTGCCGAGGAACAATGTGTAAAAATGTAAATACTGCCAAAAATTAACATACGAGGTTTTGCATCTGCACCATCGATATTAGGTTTAACTTGGTTGACAAAACAAAACTACATCGTATTAACCGCAGCGAAGCGCACTCATTTTGGGAATTGGGGATGCAGGACAGTGTATAACTTTGACCCCTGCCCACAGCACTCCACAACAATTAACCTTGACGACCTAGACCACAATGTGCCACCCAAATACAGCGATATTTTCAGAAGGCACTGAATGAGCGAAGGGATGTATTTGCTAGTGCAGACTGCTTAAGGCGAACCAACAACACAGAACAAGTGATTGAATCAAATAATGAACTGTCTCTAATTACACCACTGCAGGATAACTTGCAACCCCAAGCAAATATCATCAAAGAGCAGATAGCAAAGATATTAGCAGTTAGCAAAAACCTTCCGACAGCCGATACAACTCTGCCATAACTTTTGTCCTCAAGAATGAAGGAAAAAAGAGATTATGCGAATATCTGAGGCCGCTCAACCTAGTCACTAAGGGCCATAGTTATAAACGTCCTCCGAAGGCTTGCTAGCAAGCCCCTGGCCTTTATTCGCGCAGCAGTTCGCTGGCGGTCTTCCACCCTTCCTACACTATAGTTGTCTGCCGATGGATTACCAGGAGATCGCCGGCTGAATTGGGGTTGGATGGTTCTCCTTCATAAAATTTGGCAACACAGCCTCATTTTTAGCAGCGAACATATACTGAAGTGCTCAAAGACCACTGTTATGAACACACCTAACTTTAAAAACAAAATCGTTTCGATTTTGTTTTCCTTGTCTGTAAACAATTTTGTTGTCTTTGTAGTGGGGCACACGTGAGATATTCGAAGTGATTGAAGGAAGCCGCGGAAAAGTTTGACTATGGAAGATAAAAACATTCGACAGAGCGATACACTCCTAAAGAAAAAGCAATTTTTTTGACCTGATAAAAAATATAAAAACATAACTACAAATAAGAAAACTGACTCCGTGTCCAACTACAACAAAAGGAAATGTGGAAGAAAATCACTGCAGAATGTAATGCTTGCGATGTATCGCGCAGAGATGAACTGCGGTTGAAAAGGGATCTTCCATGTCCCTAATATATATTTTGGGTAGTCGCGCATGTCGTTGGTCGTCTATTTATTCATAATAGTTGACAACTTCATCCATGTGCCACATGAATTCGTTAAAATTCCTCGCCAGTTTTCATAACTGGTCTCTAGAGAACAGCTGGCGATTCGCCGAATGTGGTCTGACCGTCATTCACCGGCAATCTCCCAAAAAGTGGAAACTTGGTGGCGAATGGTTGTTCGCCGGCTATCCGCCGCTCTCTGAAAAAGGTCTATAATGTGCAAAACACCAGATTTGGGTGGAGGGAGATTGGTTGTACTTTGAAAGATGTTTATAATTACCAGCCTAAGTCAGCAGTACCACCTTATATGAGTGTAATGAATGCTCTCAATATACTAGGGAATGCCAAAATAATGTCCTCCTTGGACTTAAGTAGTGAATACTGTCAAGTACCTGTCTAACCAGAACACCGACATATGACAGCATTCACTGCCCCAGGCGGGTCACGATACCAGTTCCGAGCAATGCTATTAGGCTTAAAATGTGACTCGCCAATGATCCATCTGATGATGGTTCGCGTGCTGGATGGACTCATAGGAGAGTGTGTAGTTGCCACTCTGGATAACATAGTTGTTTGGTCGTGATATAGGAAGACAACATTCTTCACTTATACTTAGTGTTGGAGAGATTAACGATCAACAGTTTGGTGTGTGCAAATCATAAATGCCACATCCGCAAGCCACAGATAGATTTCTTAGGTCACGTGGTAGATGCTGTCGGCAACAAACCGAACCGAGAACAGCTTAGGATCATTGAGGAATACGGAAAAACGAGTACCTGCAAACAGGCCAGAAAATTTTTCGAGTTGATAAATTGGCTACGAGCGTACATCAGAGACTTCGCAGTCATTATGGTGACCATTACCGCACTTATGTCACCCAAGGTCAAGTTCAGTTGGATGGTAGCAGTGGCAGGAATATTATTCAGAACATCAAGGCCCATTTTAGAGAATGCAAAGCATTAGCATACAATGACACCAACAAAGCTATGTATTTACAGACAGAGGCTAGTCAGCAAGGGCTAGTTGCCTTGCTATTCCAACTCGGTGAAAATGTAGAGCGGCATATTCTCGATTATTGCAGTTCAAATATGGGCCTGGTCGAAAGACAGTACAACAAGAATGAAACGGAAGAATTTGGCAATTGTGTGAGCATTTAAACAGTACAGACACTACCTAGAGTGTCAGCACTTTATGCTTAGCACAGATAACCGATACCTGGTTTGGCTACACAGTACACGCGAAGTACAAAGTAAACTTACTAGATGGTCCCTATTGTTACAGTCCTTCGATTTCTACGTCGAGCATGTACCATGGTTGGAAAACTGGCCGGCAGATGCACTCTTAAGGCCACCTGTAGAGAACACTGTTGTGCGCTATGAGAAGGCATGGGACGAAATGTTACCCCTGTAACGCACGACAAAAACAAAACTGCGACTGTCATGTGCAGAAGCATCACAATGAACATCACATATATTGACCACTTATTGCATGCAATCGTAACTTCACAGCTAACAGTACCAGACTTGCGAGAAAAATAACAATGCTCTTAGAAGGTAGGTACTCTCAGGTGGAGTGTCATAGACTGCAGATTAGAAAAAAAAACTTGTGCATTGAATGACAAGTGTAAATTGTTCGTACCGGCCACAGAGCGAGTGGAAGTTCTGAAGTTCATGCGTGACAGCTAACATGTCGGACACCCATGAGCAAAACAAACTGCATGAAACATTTTGCAGCATTTTCATTGGCCCAGCATAGCTTGTGATTTGTGGGAATTCATCAGAAAATGTTTATCCTGCAATCACTTCAAGGCTGGATGTACAAACAGTAACCAATATCAGCGGGCCAGAACACCTACTGAACCATTTGATACAATAGCTTTTTATCTCGTGGGCCCTTACCCCAGAAACTCACGCAGCAAACGATTCATCGTGGTAGAAACTTATTTGTTTTCTAGATGGACAGAAGCATACAAAGTCAATAATGCATGTGTTGACAATATTGCTATAGTTCAGGAGAAAAGTTTTTCCCCAGATGGGTCTATTCCAGAGTAATTATGCTAGATATTGAAAACGAATTTTGGAGTCGGAAACGGTGAGACCTCTGCACTAAATGGGGCATAACGACAAACAATATATACATCTACCACTCTAGGGAAAACCTTACAGAGCAGCAGAACCGAGAGCTGAAAGTTCAGCTCTGCTTCCGTGTGGGAATAGACCATAGCAAGTAGACGGAACAGCTGCTGAAGGCATTTGTTTACATTACGGCGAAGGGTAAATGACGCAACAGGTTACTCGCCAGCAGAGCTACTGCAGAAATGCTACCTGCCTCTGTCCCTTGACCAGTTTACCCTCACAACTTCTAAGCTTGGGAACATCCTCGCTGCAATGCGCTGCTGTAAGGCCGTCTTGTGTTTAGACTACTGCACTGTCTCCCACAACTGTCATTCAATATACGTATCTCATGGGAACAGGTGATCGAATAGTTCGACACTAGCCTGCTTGGGCCACCACGTGTCTGTCATGCGATGGTGCGAGTATAGCGGAGTAGTTACCAACTTCCTCGTAGCTGCATTAGAATGTTTTACGAAGGTTTACAACATTTATATATGCATGTCTAAAATTTGTTCATTTGCGAAAATAGTGTTACTTCCAAAGACGACCGTTCGGTGCAGACTTTGTTCTATTCGATCTGCTGTTAGTAAACTCCTTTGTATTCTATGGAGTAAACTGAAGTTTCAACATCCATCGTCATTTAATTTTATTATCTAATTGTCTATGAGCTACGTGGTGGATTTTGGATTTTTGCTAAATGCATGTGGTGTGTTTTCGTAATGAAATGCGTGACAAGTAGATGAGTTTTAAGTCTGTTTACTAAAATTTGGGTTGGTTCTTTATTGCTGTTGTTTACTAGTTTGTGTTTTTAGTTTTTTTTTAGTTTTAGTGTAGTTCGTAGTAATAAAAGTCAATCTTTATTTCTGTAGAGACTTGAGTGTTTTGGATTTATTGTGATAATATAATAACAGTAATGATAATAGTAACTTGCAACTGCACAACCGCCCGGTGACAAGCTGTGACCTCCTCCTCAATACCCTCCTACTTGCCAACCCCTCTCACTGTCAACAATTTCTCTGAAAGTAATTACCGCTCCTTTACCGAGATTCCGAGAACGACTACCTACCCCGCTCTGCCAGGGGTGTTAGATCCTGGTACTGAGACCGCAAAAAGCTGGTACTTTATACGAAAACCTGGTACATGGTAAAAAAATTCGCAAATGCATACATGCATGAAAAAATAAGAAGTAATAAAACATGTCTTAAGTATTTCAGGAGAAAAATATATTGAAAATGTTCAAAGAATACTCCTATTCAAAAAAATCACAGGTTCACGTCTACCACAGGTGTTGGCTAAAGAGAACGCAAGTCAGTGTTGCCAACGGCCAACACCCGTGGCAAAGCTTGGGTAATGCAACTATATGCGCAGAATCATGCTCATAATGCAGAAGAAAAAAAATTTGTGGAAAGGTTCTGCTAAAAATACTGTTTAATTATGCATTTTAATATAATGGAACACAAAATTCTAAAATCCTGGTACTTTTGTGTACCAGGATGAAAGTATCCTGGTACATGGTACGGCACCCTGAAAACTGGTACGTGTACCAGGATCCTGGTACGTCTAACTCCCCTGCGCTCTGCTCTGCTCTGCTCTGCTCCTAATCACCTTGATATTTTCGCTGCTATTCCCTCTTCCTCTATACTCTTCCGAGTTAACAGGCAGCCTAACTTTCCCCAGTTTCATTCCCTGTTCTCCATTGTGTATTTCCCTGACCAGCCTTTACACTTTCTTTCTTTCCTTCAGTATCACAGATGGCCGAAAGTATTAAGTTGGAACATAATATTTAAGACAATAAAATTACAGCGATCATGTTACAAACATTTAACTCTTTACTGTGAAACTCTTTCAAGTAAACATTACAATGATATCACGAAACAACTGAATTGTGTTTTGCATTTTGTGAAAATAATAATTGACTTCAGCAGTTATCATTTCTGTTTTTGAATTATTATTTTTTGTCTAAATGTTTGTAAATTCTGTATCACAGGTAGAGAAGACGTTGTGAAAGCAGGTACATAGTTTGGTAGATGTTTCATTCGCAAAATGATGCAAGGTGATGATCTAGTATCTAGTCCGGTTTCAAGAAGTAATGCCATTGTCTTAGCATGGAAACGATTACAACAGGTAAGAATCACTGTTTCTCTTCAATGCATAATGTATTTATACTTAATTTAGGTTGGGATGTTGTAGTTTCATGAAATTATCTAAGTAGATAGTCATGTAGTTACTGTTATGCAACTGCAGGATAAGGAATGTTACCGACGTGCTTGCTTTTTTTGCAAAATTAATTATTCAGAGAAAATTGTACATGTACCAAAATGTTACGGTATCTCCATAAAGCTAATGATAACTACCCGCAGACAACGTGTATGGTTCTTGACAATACAGACACGCACACATACTCTTGTAGATCTCTAACAACACAGACATAGGGAATGTTATGCAGTCTCATCACTCGTAGAACTGCCAGCCTGTATGTCATTGCCAAGCTTGCAGAGACCAGATTGCAGGCCTCAAAATCGGTCACTTTTTTTCACTTTTAGTCACTATTTTTGACAAAAGTCACTTTTTCTGAAAATGTTCACTTTTTTCACTTTTTTGAAGTGCTCGAAATGGACTTTTTTTAAATCACTGAAATCGCTCCACAAAAATTCTGTTGCATTAATGAATGAAGGTAAATACAATTTTCAGTTTGTTTTGTATTTAGGCCTACTGTATTTAAGATTTACAATGGCTGTAGTCCTTTGGTAAGATTGGCAACGTTGTTAGATTGTTTGTGTGTTAGACAAATATGTGTCTGGAACTGTAGTCCCTATCTCTGTTTGAAATCTCAAACATTTATAAACGTGTGCGGAATTATGAAAATTTGGCATTTGACGATCTCAATCTTCGACCGTGAGAATTTCTAGAGCATTGAAGTCGACTGGAATATGGTGGTTGTTTAGGTTACGTAATGCAACACGTTTATTTAAACTGGTAGCTTGCTAAATGTTATCCATTTTATTATTGTTTTTGATACGTAGAAATAAAATAAATTTGTATACCGTATTTTAATAAGGCAAAAATATTTGAAGAACAATGAAATTTAATTTTGTAATGACGCGACGTTAATTTTGCCAGAATTCATGTGTCTGTGAAATGGCAGTCAATTTTCTTCACGAATCACGAGAATTCAAACTATTATCATAATCCAGCATAAATTTTACCAGTGGGGAAAAAAAAGATTAGGGTAAAATTGTTGCGTCTTAAATCGGAAATGTAGAAGCGGAAAACAAAGTTATAGGTTATTCAGAGCTATAAATTTTTTATCACTTGTGTTTGCAACTTGGAATTATTAATACAGACACTATTTTGTAAAATATGAAGCAAATAAATTTATCTCCTAGTTTTAAATTGTTAGGTGCGATGGAAAACATTTGAGGGTCAACGTAACATAATTAATTGACTTTTTTTTCCCACGAAATGTTTGATTTTACTGTTGGAATAAATTATACCTACTTATTCTGGTTATTAATATTTGTTTATAACTTCTATGTCCTCATTCCATTCATATGTATTTAGTGACTTTTAGGTCTATACAACACACAGACTAGGTGTAACATTTGTGTACTTTTTCAAACCATTAAACTAAAGTTACGTATTTTTACAAATATTTATATTTAAAATGTTTAACTAAAATAAGGTACTTAGCCCAGCACACATTTGATACTGCAGCAATAGATTTTGACATGTAAAATATTAGTAAAAGTTATAACAAAATGACATGAAAAACAACAATAAAATTAGTGAAAAAATCTAGTTAAAATGGACAAAATCTTCAAAATATTTTCACCGAAAATAGGTGTTAATATCGTACACATGAAACATGAGTACAAAGTAGACACACTAATGTGTAATTGGTTAACCGTATTGATGTGTCCAGTATGATTTTGTTTGACGAAATGGTTATGTGACTTATGTTTGGGGTACAAATTTGATGTACTGTACAGTAGTTTAAAATCACAAAATATCATATTACACCAATTCGGACTCAGCCTGTAGTTTCATGGCCTGATAGGAAGACAGTTGCTTAATTTTGGAAAATTGTTATGTGACTCAGTTATGTAGGCCTATTTAATCATAGTGACAAATTTAAGCTGTTTGCATTTCCAGTATTATAGCTAGTAGGTGTTAGGAAAGCTACTATATTAAAACAAAAGGAGGAAATTGTTGCTATGTTGGTTTTAATCTTCAAAAAGCACAAAAAAAAAATGTGTAGTCACTTTTTGGTCACTTTTTTTCCTTTATAGTCACTTCGTAGTCACTTTTCCAAGTCGGATGGTCACTATATTCACTATTTTAGAGGTATTAGAGCACTTTGAGGCCTGAGATTGCTGGAACAATGCATACGCTTCATGCGGTTGTAAAGGTTAATAGTGCGTCTGTCAGTATACAACATGGATTATTGTATTATCCAATATTACAATATGAGCAAAGAACAAATGACATAGATGATGGTACTCGTTCCATCACATACTCTTCCCTTACCTATAACAAACTAAAGAATTATCAATTGAAATGTATTTCTTTATGTAGAGCCATTTAAGAAAGCTAATATTTTGGTCTGTTATGTCAATGTAAAAGGAATATATTAGTTTAATTTTACTATCCGATAGCCAAAGAGTTGTACAAAAGAGTAGAATAGAACTGTTTTTCGGTGTCAGTTTAAAATAGTATACTTTCAGTGTCCGTCACAGTATTTACTTACTATACAATTTTTGGTATACGTGGTTCGGAATAATGTGAGCACTCAAAAAAGCCCTGCTTAAATTATATTTTCAACCAGTTCGTATGTTTCCGCGTGTAACGGCTAACAACGGGAAATGTTGAACTTCTCTGGACACATCACTTGATGTTTACACGTGTAAGATAATTTGTGCAGTCTGTAACAATTGACACAGTTTAATAAAATAATTTTATTTATAATATAAAATACAATATTATATCATATTTGGTTGAGTTTGTTTTTGTATTGTTGTATTTAATTAGGAAAATACATGGAACTATTTTACGTAATTTCGCTGCCAACCTTACAAACAGTAAGGTAACTCTTGTTAATGGTGACTTATATGCAGAAACGGCTAGTGATATTTTTCAAAGATTAGATTTTTAGTGCTCACTTTATCCCGAATGACCTATATCAGAAAGTGAAAAAGTGACGATAGTTTTATAAGTTTTGCTATGTGATACCAATACATTTTACATAATTGAATGGTAAAGGAAACACTATATTATTTTAAAATACTTAAAGTATGATAGACCTACCAGTTAAAAATAATAATCTTTAAATTTTTATCCTTTTGAAAATTCAACTTCAAGTAACATACAATTATGAAAAGAATAGAAAATTATTTTACCTTGTACTAAAGTCCAATTTTATTTTTGGGCCAGTTTCATGAAAAGTAGCAGTTCAAGCATAAATTTTTCAAAAATGTGAATGTTGATTTAAATACTCGTGTGTTTGGACATTGGTTCTGCTCACCATAAAACTGTCTGCTAGAGCTTGTTTTAATTGAGAACATAGGGTAGTTATTAACTACTTGTCAGTACAGAGACAGTAGGTGTTATTCCAGTAGCATTTAATGTAAGTTCAGTGAGGCAAAATGTTAGAAGGGACGTTGATTAATAAAAACTAGCGACACAAATCGAGGAATTAAATTACTAAACCACCAAGTTCTTTCTCTTATTTTTTTATGTATCTACTACAAACTATTTTAATTTTTAATTTGTATATCTCATAAAAAAATTTAATACAACATTTAGGCTATATCTTAACATAGCATTAGGAATCCACATTTAAAAATTAAACTTTTCTAAGGTTTTGCCACAAACACAGTGTTATTTCAAAGTGTCAGCTTTCCAGTACATCTAGTACTGACATGTGCATCACAATGTCTTGCACACTTTTAGGAAGAATGTTCTTTTATGTGTCAGAATTATCTGTTAACTCAACAACTTATCTAAATCATGACACATACTTTGTTTTTAAGATTATATTTTAATTTCATCTGTGTATAAATGACCCTCGTACTTGATAGCTTAGTAACGAGCTTATCATCAATCTCGTCGTGTTTTAACTTTTCAGGAGCAAACATAAAGTATTACAAACAGTAATTGTTTTTATTGTGTGATCTGTAAACATCTCTGCAATACTTAGAGGAATCCCCTGAAGTAATTACAAAATAAATGTAATTTCTTTAACCATAAAGAAATGAAATGCCTTTGTGATTGTGGGCAAAACCAGTTTGTCGCAGTAGCCTGTAGCATCTTTCACCACGTACACAACTACATATTTACATAGTTTTCATGTAGGTATATATGTGCCTCAGATCAACTGTAAATCAGCTACGGGGTAGAATAAATAGCCTAACTTAAGAAAACTTGGACCACGGCACTGGGTCAGGGAACAGTCAGAACTCATATATATAACATATAAATTCTAACAAACAGTTTGTTGACTTAACGAAGTTGGTCAAGGGCTTTCAGAAAAATAACTTTTTATGCTTGTGAAGTCTTTGTCAGTATAAGTGGCGTCACTTGTTACATTTAACAGTAGGGCGCTGTGATTCCTGCTGATGGGGTAGCTAAGCTTTTCAGGGCAAATCTTCAAACTTGTTCAGTAATGAAGTTGACATTATTTACATCATGGGTATGCTTCTCAAATACTCCAAAACTCTATCTTAGCTCTCCTCTGCTTCGTAAATTGTCAACTTCAACCGTAGCCTTCGATTGGCTACAAAAATGCCTCTTAATAATGCAACTCTGCCATTATATTCAAAAGGACAAAGCTGAACTTATAAGCTAGCTTGCAGCTTGTTCGAAAATTCCAAAATATTTGAACCACTTGCAAAAAACTGCAGTCTCAGCAAGAGATTATCCTAACCTAAATGCTATAAAACAATAGCTAAAAATGGTTAAAAAAATATAATTAGGGTGGAATTTTGAAGAAAAAAAATGATTTGTTAATAAAAACAAAGATAGTAAAAAAATAAAAATGGATGTGAGCCTAACCCACTCAGGAACAAAAACTCTCTGTACCTACATTATAGGGCTGTTTATTAACTAACCGTACACTTGAAAAGTTACGTGGTTCTTCTGAGTGTACTTTATTAATAGGTGTAGTTTATAAAAATTACGAGTAGGGGGAGGTGAACTGCGTGAATTCATGGCTGGATACCACCCTAACTACATTACAGAGGTGCCAGTTTGTGAAAGTTTCCTACTTTAAAATTTAAGTGTTGCCTTGTTACGTGAAGCCTAACAAAGTCATGTTTGCAATCTTGTTGAAACACTCATCACTCGAGAGACTGTTTTAAGTGTTACTAAAACTTAAACAATGGCTGGCTGAGACGTAGTTTACGATGAGTTAGTGAAACCGATGTTTGCTATCGTGGAAGAATATAGTTTCTATCGTAGCCAATGTGACTGTTTGTTTTCCATGTGAAGCAGTCTGGTGTTACTATTCACTCTGCCTGTTATATTATGTTGCGGTACATTGTATATACCTACATGTGTGTGTGGAATGTTTGCAGATCTACCAGAAGAAGTTAGATGACGTAACACCATACACTGTAGCTCGGTGGGTGTTTGCTGTGCTCTTGACAATAGGGTTCCTCGCCAGGATATTTATCCTCCAGGTATGACACACATCAGCATGTTGACTTGTATCATGTACCTCGCTGTGACTACTCTGCTCGTAAGTTGGTAGCAGTGTAGGGTGCTTGTCCCTATTGCTGTGTAGAACACTGTCTGAGCTGCGAGTGCCAGGTGGCTAGCAGCTCATTGTGCTTCTGTCGTAACACTGCTCTGTACGTACAGCAAACAGTGACTTTTCAACTTTATTTCAGTGTTGTACGCATATGTATTAGTTAAATTGACCTATTGAAGAGTACTTTGTCGAGGTGCATACAAGTGACAGTAAAATGTGTTATTTCTTAGATTCATTTTGTATTTAGAATAATTAGAAGCATCTAAACTTCAAGGTTGCGTGTGACTTACAGTCTTCTCTGTCGAAATGTAAGAAATACAAGCTCCATTCGAATGACTGAGCTGACACACACATTGTATTGTAACAGAGATAAATTAACTAAATATTTAGGTATGTGCCTGACTAGAACTGTACTCATCAAGAAAACTTACAACACAGGTTTGTGAGATGTTTAACAAAGATGTAATTCTGAAAACTGGATTCTATTTGATTTGCATGTTCCGTATGTTGTAAGAACGGTGTCTGTGCACTCCATCATAATTTGTTAAGATAATTTATATAGTGCATATAAATATTTAGAATTGTGTGGTTTAGACTTTTCAGTTATACTTCAACGAATAATACGAAAGTGTAACAAAAATGTACGGATCCGTACAAATTTTGTGTAAATTTCCTTTACAGATAATTGGTAAAATGTAAACTACCTATAAAGCTATAATCATAGTGAGATTTGTTGGCTACAAGTTGCTGTAGCAGCGTAATGGTGTTTGTCGTGTGTCTACTCTGAATAGTTTGTAGGTTAAGTGTGAGACAAGGGGGTTCATGACCAGGCAACATACAGGGACACAGGCAGATGCTCCTCGCTCATTCCTTGCTTCGTTGCTCGACAGTGCAATGTGCTCTGCTAGTGTCAGAATTACAGTAACCACATGTTGAAAACAAATAATGCACAGATGTTCAGAAGGTGTTATGCGAACCATTAGAATCCATTCCCGCTGCGTGAAGGAATGAGTTAGTTCAATTTAGCGTTGGTAGCGTTTAGAGTACGGATCACAGCACACGTGCATGTGTCGTGGCTGTGAAAGTGGACGGCATGATAACAGCAGAGTCCTCGGTAGCTATGTCAGTGTGTATAGTGCCTAGCAACGTCATGCGGTTTCCTTCCGTACAGCGGCGACTGTTCTGAAGGCCTCTACACTGCCTACACTACCTTCTGCACCACAAAGGTGCGCAAAAATTATTTTCTCACTTTATGTTTACTCTACCTCTGATGACTTATCTAAATTGTTTAGGAAACTTATTGTAAGCAAGCTGAAGTCAATCATAGCAGGTAAACAGGATGGCTGTGTGTCGTACTGTACTCTGACAAACTAAGGGAGATAAATCAAATACAGTACATAGCGCCAAGCAGAAACATATACATGTAGTCAGTAAATATACAAGCAACAGATGCAGTGTAGAACTGATGATAGTTGCAAGAGGTGTTGCTCCCTTGGCACGTGTCTTTGCCTCTTCATATTGTGCCGATACGTTGTTGTAGCTCAGTTTGTGAGTTGTGCCTCAGTATGCAAGTACACTGGTTTCCATTGCAGTCATGGCTTCAAGATTGTGGGAACTGAACGTAGTGTAAGGTGGATGGGCACCTGACCTCTACTACTTTAGTGAATAATTACATGTTTCAAGGTTACCACATGTTGTGGTGTGCTAATAATAGAGTTAGCCTATTGTTAGTCTTAGTTAATTTTGCTTAAATTAGGGTGATAAATGTGAATTTAACAGTGTTGTTTTGAAACTGCATATGAATCTGTTCATTTATTGCATTGCAGCATTTACTCTCCTTTCAGTACTAGGTGGTCGGAAGTTGCCTCTGTAAGAGTTTGTTGTGAAGTCTAGATTGTTGAGTATTCTTTTATTATAAGAACACTGTTATTTTTAATGTCACACCAAATTCAAAAGAGCCATATCGAATTTGGTATCAAACAAATCAGTATTTAATTTCCTGCAGATTATCTAAATAACTTATTTTTGTGTTTTGCACCTGTTAGAGTATGTTAGTGTTTATTTAAATTGCTGTGTCTGAGAGGAAGTGATGATCATTAGCCCAGCCGACAGGCTGGCGCCGGCAAAGGGAGGCTGGGCTGAAGCAAACCTCACCAAATATGGTCACATCTGTGCTGATTGGCCAGACGACGACTCTGGAATTTTTAGACTCTTGTGACGTCAACCGAATCGTCCCCTGGGGGCAGGAACTGTTTCTTCATCCGCAAGGAATTCGGTTAATTAGTAATGTCATAAGGTTAAATATAGCATAATCATTGTTTTGGAAACCTATTGAATGAATTGACAGTATCTTAAACCAGTTGTCTTATCCGCATATAATGTAAAGCAATGTAAAAATGACTAGCTGTGTGACGGTGGAGTAATCAGTAAGGGTGGCTTGGCACTAGGGGAGCGTTTTGCCCTGGCTGAGGGTTGTTGGTAGCGTCGCGCCGGGGTAGCAAGGTGCGGTGCCAGAGGGCACGGAATTTTGGTTGCCCGGTGGCATAAAAGGCGAGACTGGCAGCTAATTGACGAGCTTGAAAGTGGTTGGTGTGCGGTCTAGAGAAGTGCGGTCACCGCAGCCTATATTGAAGTCGGCTAGTTTTGAATAAGTTACCGGTAATACCGCGCGGACTGAATACACTCGGTGATAGTAAGCTCTCACAGGACCTCAGCTAGGGCTAAAACCGAACTTGTGCCAGCACGCAGGTTGCAAGCCGAATGTACAAAGGTGTTGTATATCAAAAGATCTGTTGTGATAAACAAACGGCAATAAACCAACCCGTGGAACTAAAACAAAGTGACTTGTGCTTTCAATCATTCTTAATTGACCTAGCGAGTACAAGTAGCTAATGACACTCAATTGGGCTATCCGGCAGCAAAAAACAATACACGTAAAATAAGTAAGAGTGCATGCTCAACACAAGTGTGTTAGGTGTGGGAGTGAGTTAGTGATGAAGGAACAGACAATATGTGTTGAGCACATAGAAGGGTTGATGTAGTGATACAGGTCAGTGTGTGTAGTAGATAGTAGGCAGGCCGCCAGTACCACTGTACAAGTTACCAGTGTTGGTGTTAAGAGGGGAAGTTAGCGCAACATTTTTATTATTTTAATTAGTTTTCTATTTGTGCGAGATATTGTTTGTTTTGTAGGCATATATTGTGACTATTTTTCACAGTAATGAAAATTTTCTAGCTTTCATAGTTTTTGTATAATGGCATGTCAAAAGCAGAAATTAGTATAAAACTGTTTTACACAAGAAACTAAAACCAACTGACATACAGAAATTAAATGATTCCCACTGAAGAACAGTGTCGCGGGCTACAACTGGACATCAATAAAAACATTGTATTCAATTATTTGTGTATTCAAAAAAATACACAAAGTTTAAATTTTTTTATTTCAAACCCACAATTTTTTAAAAATACAAAAATTTGTTCAATGCAGTTTTTTTATATATGTCTAGGCGTATCCCACGACACTGTTCTTCAGTGCAAATTTTTTCATTTCTGTATGCCAGTCGGTTTTCGTTTCTTGTATAAAATCATTTTATGCAAATTTTAGCTTTTACATGCCATTATACAAAACTATGATAGCTAGAAAATTTTAATTGCTGTTAAATATAGTCACAATGCATGCCTATAAAACAAACAAAGTCTTGTGCAAATATAAAAATTATTAAAAAAATTAAAATTTTGCAGTCAGCAACAACCCCCTCCCCCTAATAACTTCATTCATAACGCATCAGTTAAAACCAGTATTGCCAGTACATGTCATAATTGCCAATTATTTAAACACAATACAATATGTGCCTAACATGCCAATTGCATATGGAAAAACATGTAGTTATAGAAAGTGCTGTGAGAACACATCACTGTAATAAGGACAGTATGCCACCTGGCAGTTTTTATTTTTTCAAACAATTATTTTAACGTAAAATGATTGTTAAGTATACCTTGGCCTTCAGGAATGACAGACAGCTGTAAATACAATATACATAAAATGGGACAGATTTGAAAAAATTTAACATGACTATCTGTGAAAAAAAAAAGTAATGGAGAATTGGGAAAATTGAGACATAATCCCTTCATAAACATTACTCAGTTTGAAGAACATAAATGTTGCAATCTCACCACTGTACCATGTACACTAGTACTTTAAAGTAGAATAGCACTTGTGTATGGTATAATAATTTTTGAAATAATGAACATTTTTTTTCAATCCATGCAAATACAAATATGATTACACAGTCCACCTACACATTTAGTGGAACTGCAAGCGGATGAAGTGCTTGGTAATATACCAGGTTGATGTAAAAGTACAGTCGGGTAACAAATGTTAGACAGTATATGACTGTCAATGATAGGCTACAGAGCTTGGTAGAACACATAGCCTGCAGCATCTAAAACTAACCAGCTTGATGGTGAGGTAGGTAAGTGTCACAGGTTTCATTCACAAGTGGACCCAAAAGACAGAAAAAGGGGGTGGGGGGATTTTATTTTGACACACCACAAGTATGCCCCTGGTTTAATTATTTTTTTAGCCAGTTGCACACACATGTAGTTTCATAACAGAGTTTTCCCAGCTACAGTATGTTTTGTAAATACGTACAGATACAATATGGACGAGAACAGAATTCTTTATAGACTGTGCTTTATAAAGTGAGCACTTTGAAGTCCTGGGCATGTTTGTCTTTCAGCCACTGTGCTGACTGTTGTTGCATCAACAACTGCAGTATACAATAATTTGTTGTTACTGAAGTTGTACTGTTAAAATAATATTGCTGTAATATTACTGGGCGTTTGTACATATATGCCTTAATGTGTATATAGGGAATGAAATGTATCTTCTTGTGGTCCATTTTGTTTTCTTTTATACAGGCACCAGAACCCTGAACACATGTTGTCCCTGTGTATTCTGAAATTTCAGTACACTCTGCGAAATGTCCAAGTGATTCTCTGTGTGTTCAGCTTGAAGTTAGTCAGAATGTGGTTCACGTGGATGTAAAGAACAGTGGCAGGTCGAATGTTTGGTGATCTAACTAGACCTAGTTGTTTACTTTCTTGACAGAAGCTACGGTGATTGTGAGGTCACAGTTGTATCATTGAGCTTGTGCCCTAGAGTTCAAGTTTGTTTTGTTTATACCGCACATTTACTGTGTACTTTGTCTTTTTAACACTTCTGGATTGAGGGCCGTGCCACGGAGGTGAGGGGGCCAGCTACCCCCTTCCCTTAACTAAACCTGCTGGGGGCATGCAAATTTTGTATATCTCTTCGTCCCTCCTTTTGTTTCCCATTGCCCCACATTTACATTTTAGAATTAGTAGTATGGAAAAATGTATACCCCCCGTGTGGTAAGTTGATACGTTTAGAAACAAACTGTTGAATAAAATTACTAGGAATACTTCCATTATTACCATACAACTGTGTAAGCAAATGAAAAAGCAATACTGTGAGATAAATACGTTTTTTACTCTTACTCGTCCTTGAGTATGAAAATTGTTCGTAATAATTATTTTAAAAGTGAGTTAAACACGTCTCTTATACGATAGTTGGAGAATAGTTGAGTTGGCATTGATGTTGTTGAAGTAATTCTTCTGTGTATTATGAACAGCAGCTAAAATATTGAAAATCATTTAATGGGATATGTACATAATGTGTTCATTTTCAGGAAAAGGAATAGTATGTACCCTATATTTACATTTAGCATATATTACAATATTTTAGAGGTGACGTTAGTGGCAGCGGATGAACAGTGTATGTCAGCTTGCAGTGCAGTCAGTCTGGTCATGTTATTATTGATGTTTGGTGGAAGGATACATAGTTGGTGTGAAAACAGATCCAAGCTGGAAGCTGGCCTTCCAGTTACTGTACGGCGGGTAAAAATGATCATATCCAGTGTCAAATCATACATTGCCGGAGGTTTTTATTTTTTTTCCCCTTAATTAACCCTTTTCCCTTTCACAGAAAATTTGGAACATCTGGATCTTTGTATCCTTGAGTGCACCAATATGCACCTGAAAAGTAATAACTGTTGTGGCATGTGTGCAGTTGTACATAATAAACATAATTTATAATAAATATGTAAAAAATTGTTCTGGACCTAGTGCAGCTGTCAAGCAAGAAGGTCCTCAGTAGTACATATATGGGCGACATCGCACCTCTTTTAACCATGTTATTACGGTAAAACCCTGTTAAGTTCTGAAGGGACTGAAAAATTTCAACTTCTTACCTGGGAAAACTTCTTAAGTGGAAACTTCTTAAGAGGGTTTCACTGTATACTGTACCAAGTTCATTAAAGTAAGTAGACTTGCCACTGTGTACTTAAAGATGGGAGCACAGCTGGGCGTGTACAGGAGGGGAAGGTTTTTTGCATGGAACAGGTAGGTATGACTTGTATTTTTAGTAATGCATACTGTCTCCTTGTTTTTCGACACTATGTACTATGTCATGTTTTTTGTAAAGATACGGTATAACTTCTTGTTATAGTTCAGTGCTTACATTGCGTACAGTTTCCCGTAGATTAATTGCACCGAAAGAATGTTCCTTAGTTTTTTTTGTGCCATGGTTACCAGGTGGTATCATTATAAATTTTTGAACTAAGCCAGTTTTTAATTGCGTGTGACAGATTTTATAATGTTTAAAATTTTACTATGTTTAAAGTTTACGCAATTTTCAAAGCAAGGAAATAATTTGGTGAGATCATTATATTTACATTAAATCTTGCGCATGTAAACAACTAATCACATGCTCTCCTTTAGTACATGCATTGTACAACAGAAAGTGTATAGCAGTTTGTATAGACATGGAAGTTACTAATGTTAAGCCTTTCAGAAATAGTACATGTGGTTTTATGACAAACTGAGCACTTTAAAGAAATAGTACATGCGGTTCATGATAAAATGAGGACTTTACAGAAATAGTACATGCGGTTCATGATAAACTGAGCACTTTATGAAATTGTACATGTGGTTCTTGACAAACTGAGCACTTTAAAGAAATAGTACATGCAGTTCATGATAAACTGAGCACTTTAAAGTAAAAGTACATGCGGTTCATGATAAACTGAGCACTTTAAAGAAATTGTAAAATGCGGCTAATGATAAACTGAGCACTTTAAAGAAATAGTACCGGCGGCTCATTATAAACTGAAGACTTAAAAGAAATAGTACAAGCGGTTCATGATAAACTGAGCACTTTAAAGAAATAGTACCGGCGGCTCATTATAAACTGAGGACTTAAAAGAACTAGTACATGCGGTTCATGATAAACTGAGCACTTTAAAGAAATAGTACTTGCAGTTCATGATAAACTGAGCACTTTAAAGAAAAAGTTCATGCGGTTCATGATAAACTGAGCACTTTAAAGAAATTGTAAAATGCGGCTAGTGATAAATTGAGCACTTTTAAGAAATAGTACATGCGGTTCATGATAAAATGAGCACTTTACAGAAATAGTACATGCGGTTCATGATAAACTGAGCAGTTTAAAGAAATAGTACATGCGCCTAATTTTAAACAGAGCACTTTAAAGAAATAGTACATGCGGTTCTTGATAAACTGAACACTTTAAAGAAATAGTACATGCAGTTCATGATAAACTGAGCACTTTAAAGAAATAGTACATGCGGTTCTTGATAAACTGAACACTTTAAAGAAATAGTACAAGCGGTTCATGATAAACTGAGCACTTTAAAGAAATAGTACCGGCGGCTCATTATAAACTGAGGACTTAAAAGAACTAGTACATGCGGCTAATGATAAATTTAGCACTTTAAAGAAATAGTACATGTGGTTCATGATAAACTGAGCAGTTTAAAGAAATAGTACTTGCGGCTCATGACAAACTGAGCACTTTACAGAAATAGTACATGCAGTTCATGATAAACTGAGCACTTTACAGAAATAGTACATGCGGTTCATGATAAACTGAGCAGTTTAAAGAAATAGTACATGCGCCTAATTTTAAACGGAGAACTTTAAAGAAATAGTACATGCGGTTCTTGATAAACTGAACACTTTAAAGAAATAGTACATGCAGTTCATGATAAACTGAGCACCTTATGAAATAGTACATCCAGTTCATGATAAACTGAGCACTTCAATGAAATAGTACATGCAGTTCATGATAAACTGAGCACTTTAAAGACATAGTACATGCGGTTCATGATAAACTGAGCAGTTTAAAGAAATAGTACATGCGCCTCATGATAAACTGAGCACTTTAAAGAAATAGTTCATATGGCTCTTGATAAACTGAGCACTTTTAATGAAATAGTACATGCAGTTCGTTATAAATTGAACACTGTATGGAAATAGTACATGCGGTTTATTATAAATTGAGCACTTTAAAGAAATAGTTCATGCGGCTCATGATAAACTGAGCAGTTTAAAGAAATAGTACATGTGGTGTATGAAAAACTGAGCACTTTAAAGAAATAGTACATGCAGTTCATGATAAACTGAGCACTTTAAAGAAATAGTACATGCGGCTCATGATAAACTGAGAACTTCAATGAAATAGTACATGCAGTTCATGATAAACTGAGCACTTTAAAGAAATAGTTCATGCGGTTCATGATAAACTGAGCAGTTTAAAGAAATAGTACATGCGGTTCATGATAAATTGAGCACTTTTAAAAAATAGTACATGCGGCTCATGATAAACTGGGCAGTTTAAAGGAATAGTACATGCGGCTCATGATAAACTGAGCACTTTAATGAAATAGTACATGTGGTTCATGATAAATTGAGCAGTGTAATGAAATAGTACATGCAGTTCATGATAAATTGAGCACTTTAAAGATGTAGTACATGCAGTTCATGATAAAGTGAGCACTTTAAAGAAATAGTACATGCGGCTCATGATAAACTGAGTTTTTAAATGAAATAGTACATGTGGTGCATGACAAACTGAGCAGTTAAAAAATTAGTACATGCAGTTCATGATAAATTGAGCACTTTAATGAAATAGTAGATGCAGTTCTTGGTATACTGAGCACTTTAAAGAAGTAGTACATGTATTTCATGATAAACTGAGCACTTTAATGAAATAGTACATGCGGTTCTTGGTATACTGAGCACTTTAAAGAAATAGTACATGTATTTCATGATAAATTGAGCACTTTTATGAAATAGTACTTGCGGTTTTTGGTATACTGAGCACTTTAAAGAAGTAGTACATTGTAAGGGACTGTAAGTAATTGTGGACATCCTGTGTGTAGTTTAGTTCGCTACACCCAGTAGCTCGCCTCTCGCCATTGGCTAGTTGTTGTCAGGCGACAACTCAGGCGTCAGCCACGTGCTAGCCGGCCCGCCCCCACCGCGCTCAGAGCGCGAGGCAGTTCGTAGTTAGCGGTCCGCGAGGCATGACGTGTTGTAAGAGTGTTCAGTCATACGCCCGCGCAGTAAGACGTGCTGTGATGTCAGTTCCTAGTTAGCAGTCAGAGCAGTCAGACGTGTCTTTAGTACTAGCATGACCAGTGTGGTAAGACGTCCGCGTGTATAGACGTAGGCGCGCAGTAATGAGAGCACGAGTACTAGAGTCGCATGTAGGCTAGAGACCTAAGCATGGGCCGCCAGCGAGCACGCGTGAGTGCCCCACAGCGACGTCACCCTTGCTGTATAGTGTGTGGGACATTAACATGTCAATAAATGGGTGAGACGCGCACCGTAACGTATTACGATCTTGTTAATTGTGACACCCGACATACCCACATTCAGGCCTTCTACCATCACGGGCCTAGAGACGACATAATCAGGTGTCTGCACTGTCCAGCG
>PNEQ01004178.1:25899-39154 GCA_003012365.1 Medauroidea extradentata
CAGGCTGCTTAGTTAAAATAATAAATAATTATTTAAATGTAAACAAACATTATGCTTAACCTTATGACTTTCAACAAATAAACAAAAGAAATGTAAATATGGGCAAGGGCTTAAAATTAAATAAATATATAATGAAAAACAACAACATTGGAAATTATGAAAAGGTAAACATAAACACTGTAGTCTATAAGCACTACAAGTGATTTGTTTCAGTTTCAAAAACACTGTTACGACTACTATATTGGGATGTATCGTAAACTAATTTCAAGTTTTAAGTACAATATTTTAGATCAAATTTCAAATGTTTACTATACCATAAAAGAAATTGTGAACAAATGCTTATCTCATCTGGGAAAGCAGTAATCTTATTCCACCTAATATTGACACATCACCCTTGACTGGGACAATTTCATAGACGTATGTTTGCCGTAGATGACATTCATTTTCAGAATTTCAGTTTCATAAATATATTATTATGGTATGCCACATCTGTGAAACTATTTATTTGATAACTTCCCATTCAATGTCATATTGCTGTAAATACTGTATTAAGCATTAAATATACCAATACTGTACGTAACATTTTAGTCAGCTGTTTCGTGAATGTTTTCTGCTTACTGGCGCATGCATCTTGTAAATGAAAAGTAACATTTTGTTGGACAGGGAAGTGAATAGTAATGTTCATACTAACTAGCTAGTGTGCATGAAATTATGTAATCCTTGTGTGTTGATAATGTGTACAACCAAACTGCATGTTAAAAAAATTATTATTTTTTGCTCTTTATTAACTTTTGTTGCTTTGTTTGACATTTTTGAATATTTGGACAGTGATTAAAATATCTGATTAAACCAGCATGAGCAATAATATATTGTTTGTTTGTATTTAACAAGAGAGAAATATAATTCAGAAAGGCCAATCTGTGTATGGCACTTGCTGACATATAGACTATTCATAGTAAAGTGAGAACGTCTCAAGACCTCCCAACGGACACTAACCAAAACACTGCAAGTCCGTTCTATTTCTGTCTCGGAAGTTAACTTTTGTGAATGCCAGAATATGTAACTTCTTAATTACAAAACTTTAACTTATTTTTCTTAGTTTACTTTCTGTAAACCTAGTGATATTCTTGTCTTGTGATATTCATTTAGTTTGTGTAAGTAACTATGTAACACGTGTCCCTTAGACGATGGCCCAGCATTACCGACGAGGTCGAACGAGGAGTTCCGCCCGTTCATCCGCCGGTTACCAGAGTTCAAGTTCTGGTATTCGGTGACAAAGTCCACAGTAATTGCTATGATCTGCACATTCTTCGAGTGTTTCAACATTCCAGTGTTCTGGCCGATACTGGTCATGTATTTCTTCACGCTGCTGTGCATTACCTTGAAGCGGCAGATCAAGGTAAGCGAGCCGTTATTCTCTTGACGATGTCAGCAGGTAGTCTCTAATGTTGCTCTGGGTTCAGACTCCAGTTAATCAGATGAACAAAGTCCGCAAAGTTCATTATACGCCTCTGTCGTGGTAGTCTCACTTGTCTCTTGCATGTAGATTTTGATTTTAGCCGTACCAGGGCACGAAAACAAGGTTACCATTGTGTTTGATGTAAAAAAATGTATTATTATGTAGTTGCATAGGTTTTGTTTTCTTTTTGTATGTGAAAGTACTGTATGTATGGTGTTCGACAGTTTCCTTAAAATCCGTTTCAAACATATTGTGAGACAGTGAGAGGCAAGTGGGCAACTACGAGATTTTTTTTTTTTTTTCCAACCTCCGATCGGCTGTAATAAAAAAATGGGAATGAATTAGGAAATTATTTTAATGTCAAAAGAAACGTACATCTTTACACTATTTTTCCACATAATCACCGTGCAGATAGAGGCATTTGTCGTACCGATGCATCAGCTTGCCGATATCCTCCTTACAGTCAGAATTTGGCCCATAGTGACTTCAAAAATTTTCCCATGTTGAAAAAGTGGCTTTGAGGACGATGCTTCAACACCCATGATGAACTGCAGGACACTTAAAATGTGGCTAAATAGGCATGAGACGTCATTCTTTGCAGAGGGTTAACGATAAGGTTAGTAACGACAAGTGGTTCGTGAGTACTTAATTACTTTTTTTTCTTGCCCAAAAAAGAAACTGGTGAAAGAATAACTTAGCAAACGTCAGAGACCTGTGTTTCCACTTTTTAATAATGTCTGGGTACGATAAATTTTATGTTGAAAGTCATTTGTTCTCGCAAATGTTTTGCACTGAAAGTGCGGCGTGTTCTAGTTGTTGGGGCATAAACAGTACGAACTTTTTGCGGGCAATGACGTGACAGCCACACTTTTTCAGTTTAAGGTGCGCACCGAGCGCAGCCCATTGTAATACGCCATACTAGACAAAGTGTGTTTACAGCAACAATAAATATAGGCTTAAAGCTGTATTCACATGAAATGTTCATATCATATTATATGAATGTATATACAAAGGCAGTCAAATACATAAGTACACATGGTTGAATTATTTACAGACATTTAGTTGTATAAATGTAATGTTTTTCCTATGTAGTATATTTTAACCATGTAAAAAACATCAGGTCCTTGTGGTGTGGTCAGCCCCTTAAGTCAGCCACAGTAGAACTATGCCAATTTTTACTTTAGTGTGTATGAAATGAAACCACAATTAGTTAATCACTCGTAATTAAAAAATATACATATATGTATATATGAATGCTTGGCACTGTTCTGAAATATAGGATTAATGTACTTCATCAATAATCAGGTTTTAAAAAAAATCTGTAATCGTAAATATTTTGTTCAGAATTTTTTTATGCAACTTAGTTTTCGAGTTATGCATATCAGTGGAAAACCAATGAAAAGAAAACTAAAAAGAGAACTTGTTCAGCTGAGTGTTTGCGAACTAGTCTAGTTAATCCACAAATAAATGACAAGGAGTAGATCGTTAGAAATTTTGAATGGCATTAGAGTTAATATCAAACAAGGTAGGAAGCTAGAAATTTAGAAGTTAACTACGTACACTACTGTCATGTACGTGTAAAATATATGCCAAAATTTAAAAAATTTTATTTTAAGGGTTGTGTGCCCCGTTGAGTTGGCTTGAAATGAACCCACGCTCTGTGTCGTTAAGTGTGAAATATCAGAACTGATAAATATGTAGTTATGATTGGATGTGACAGGATTGTTTTAGTTCATGTATTTTATACAAAAAATGTTATCAGTTTAGGATCTGTTTTTATTGCTTACAAACTATAAGTGATGATTATTGAACTGCTGCTGTGGTTTACATGTCTTACTGTTTTCTTTTACAGCACATGATCAAATATCGATATCTTCCGTTCACCCACGGCAAGCCAAAATACAAAGGCTCGCAAGACACTGGCAAGGTGATTAGTCCTAAGTGACATTAGACTTGCTGAAGGTGATTACGTAACACTAAAAAACTATTTATTTTATAAAGTGATGCAACTGTGGTCAGTTGAAGAATACGTAGTTGAATGGAGATGAGATTATAATTAATCAGTCAGAGTGTGAAATAATTGGTGCTTATTAAGTCTTGTTAAACTACCAATATTATATAGTCAAGATGGTGTTAACTTGGTATGTATATCCAGATCTTTGCAACTTGATTGTGAAGGTGATGTACAAAGTAGTTTCTTTAAGAGTGCGTGGTGTATGATTCAACGCTAAAAGCATTAATCTATAACTGTAGGTTTCTTGAAGACAATTTGCGAAAATTAAACAAGAGCAATCCTAGACAATAGTTTTAGCCAACGTTTAAAAAAAAATTATTTCCAGTGTTACGAATTTCTGAGGCACAATCTCTGACACCAGAATCTCGTGCATTTCACTGCGGCAAAAGAGATCACTCTTAATGAGTTAGTAATTCTGGATAAATATTTACTCGTAAAGTTGGCAAATACCATTATCTAGGATTGTCATTGAATACTTATCCATATTGGCTTCGAAAAAAGCATAGAAATCAATTGATGTTTTCTGCGTTTATTTATCTACTACGCACTCTTAAGGGAAAAGCTTCAGTAAAATTTTTTTTTAGTTCTTTTAATTTCCTGTTGTCATTTATTAAAAATAGTCCTTTAAATAAGTTTTTGAATATTGTGGTAGCTACTGCATTCAGTACTTCATCAGTATTTTAAACATTGGAGTAGTTTTTTGTCATAAGTTTTAAATCTGTTACCAAATTAGAAGTACAAGAAACATTTGTCTGAATTTCTCAGGATACGTAGTGGTAGTTACTGGCGTAGATTCTTGTATTAATATTTGCATAAGCATTTACAAGAGAGTGTGTGTGTTCTTAAATTTTTTACTCTGCAGTACATTTGTGTACAGTACAGTATATGTATTTGACACACGTTCAATAGTGGTGCAGTTGGTCTTGTTTTGGTTGCATTAAATGGCGAATAGTTAGCAGTGATTGTATATGTTTTGACTCGTGTGTTAGGCAACAGTGCCTGAAGTAATGAAAGCATTGTCCGTCGTAAGAATATGACCTTGTAAATACTGATACGGTACATGTGAAGTTGACAGAAGACGTCAGATTGCAGCAAACAATAATTGGGTCATTCCTGCTGCGTGACAAATGGTGACTAATACTATCTGTTCATGCAGTATTGTCAGTGTCTTTATTCTTGCCACATGTATATTTGTACAGGAACAAACCCTTCACAGTTTTTTCATCAGTAGTATCATTGGAACACTTTCACCTTGTAAATATTTTTTTAACAAGTACTTATAAAATTACTAAGTACAGTAAATTTTTTTCCCAAAAAAGGTTAAATCTAGTAGTGTCTAGAGGGAATTTGGTAATGGGTGTTCACACACTGTACATCTTGCATACTACAGTATATGATACACTCGTACATCTTGCATACTTTATGATACACTCGTACATCTTGCATACTTTATGATACACTCGTACATCTTGAATACTTTATGATACACTCGTACATCTTGCATACTTTATGATACACTCGTACGTCTTGCATACTTTATGATACACTCGTACGTCTTGCATACTTTATGATACACTCGTACATCTTGAATACTTTATGATACACTCGTACATCTTGAATACTTTATGATACACTCGTACATCTTGCATACTTTATGATACACTCGTACGTCTTGAATACTTTATGATACACTCGTACATCTTGAATACTTTATGATACACTCGTACATCTTGCATACTTTATGATACACTCGTACGTCTTGCATACTTTATGATACACTCATACATCTTTGAAAGTTGGAATTCCACCAACAGCAATAAAAGTACCAATTCTTTCTGACACAATTTTCTATCTTAAATTCAGAAATATTTTGTTGCTTTTTTTGAATAAGCCATCTTTGGTTTCACACTAATGATACTAAAATATAATATCCTTATTTAACATTAAATAATTTCACACTTATAGTGTGAAAAATGTGTGCACGTTCATGGGGTTAAGAACTTAAAAAGCTGTAATTTACTCAGTACAGTAACAATTTCCTTTTTTTTTTTTCCTCGCTGTTGCTGTGTGATGAAATGCTTCTGTACAAAATTTGTCACATGTTCACAATTTCTAAACACAGGTATGTAGTTCTCCTAGCCAATTTGTTACACTGAGGAACATAATTTTTTTTTGTTCTGGAGTTATTCTACCTTGTGGAATTTGTTGGTGCCGTAGTGGGTAGTTGCGAGGATTTAACAGCAGGTGCAGGCGTAAGAGGAGAGATACGTCTCTTGGTATGTGTACAGGCTGAGGTATTCTGAAAGGGAACAAATCCATTGTGTACATTAAAGCATTACACCATGACAGCTTTACTGGACTGTACCATTTTGAGCTCGAAAATATTATTGTCACAGTAGAGTGAAGATCACAGCTACCTTGTTATTGTCAGTCACAATTGTGTGTAGAAATGTTGACTGGGGACGTCATTCATGAATAGCTGTCAGCTTGTTGCTGTACTTGTAAGTGCAAAGTGTTGAGGTATTGCATATATTTGTAATATTATTTGGTGTTAAATGTTTCCACCACATTAATACTGTATTGGACAGTTTTTTTGCAAACATTTCCTTGTTATTGAGTCGATTAATTTTCAGCACCATTTATGTGTGTTTACGGTACTTGTAAAATATTTTCTACGAGACATTACCAGTTTTACAAAGTGTTACTGTACACTGTACCTTGAGGAATCCCAAACTTTTTAACTGTGTTTGCTGGCATAAAGGACGCCCCTGCACATAAGACGAGTCATAGTTTTTAAGTTACAAAATCTTGGGGGAAAAAAAATTATAATTTTTTTAAATTCCCGGCTGAAAAAGATAATTTTTGCTTTGCCAAAAACATAAGTATTTAATTGAAATATTTCTCATTAATTTATTACTGATATGTAAACATCATAGATGACACACAAATTTATAACATTGGCTACTACTGCCCTCTGGTGCAACCAAGAGCCAAGGAAATGCACGGTGGCAATAACACGTGGCTGGCGACATCGTCAGTTGGTGGCATCTGTGCGCTACTTGGCAACGCTGGACTAAGGCCCTGCAGTGCACTACATGGCATGGTAGCGCCGAGCTGTAGCAGCTGCTTGCAAGGTCATCACATTTCTGTTTGCTGTTGTCGCCTGCTAGCCAAGCACTAGACACATGAACGTGTGATTGATGCTGTACCTAGATCCTCGTTTTTTACTGCCCGAGAGTTGTGTGCTGGCGAGACAAAGGATCTAGTCACGTGCTCCATTTGTATTGATAGCCAAGCGACGCACGCTTTGCTGTGAGGCAAAAGTATAACGCTCATCAAAATTTTGTAAAAATAAAAAGGGGGCACGTGTTTTGATTTGTGACGGAAAACGCAATCCTTGCAACATTGTACAACTCCACAGCTTACAGCTTAACTTTCGAATGATTTTTAGGTTACCAAAAATTTTCACACCTTCATTTAA
Source organism: Medauroidea extradentata (assembly GCA_003012365.1). Classification (NCBI taxonomy): domain Eukaryota; kingdom Metazoa; phylum Arthropoda; class Insecta; order Phasmatodea; family Phasmatidae; genus Medauroidea; species Medauroidea extradentata. The sequence continues at coordinate 32,854 of PNEQ01004178.1, forward strand.
AACGAGTAGCAAATTTTTAAGGTCAAAAATTAGTAAAAATTGTTGTCTTATATGCCGGCAAATACTGTATCTTTGACATTAAATGTTAATGGACAAAGTCATGGATTTTTTTAGTTGCTTCTTTAAAATGTTCATGTCACTCCTGCACATAGTAAATAATAGGAGACTTCCAACTGTAATTGCAAACGAAGACAGTGTACATGTGCAGCCTTGGAGAGTTCAGTTGGCTTTGTTTGTTCGACCGATGCCTCGGAACACACAATGTCCTTGCTGTCTTCCTCTTCTGTGATTCTTCCAAACTTGACTGAGCAGCTACAATATTTTTTTATTAGTCAGATAAAAGAAATGTATTATGTGTTTTTAAAGACAAGTGCAGTACAAGTTTGAAGTTTCTGTGTAGAAAATTTACCAACTAAAACTGACTTAGAATTTTACTGTATTTTTCCAGAAGGTTGTACAAGGATGTTCACAGTGTTGGATAGGAGTGTTTCCTAAGTCTTGTCCCTATCTTTGCATTCTGTCGTTCCTCCATGCTGACAGCTTTTATTATGATATTGTAGTCAGGTGTCTGTGTACTCAGCGTGTAAAGAAAACTAGTGCAATGAGGATGCTGCGTATTTCATCTCACTTCTTCGGACAGCACTTCTGTATTGCAGTAATAGAGTTGGTGAAACATGTACAGTAGGCAACAGTGTTGCCAAACACACAGCAAATGATGAGGTATGTGAAAATAAAGTTTGATCAATGAAATTCTTGACGTTTGCTAGTTGAGTTGAAGGTTGCGCAGGTGGATGTAAGTGAGGGAAATGAAATGTTACAGTGACCGTGCTTGCTCAACTATTATACATTGTGTCATATAATTGTCGTGGTTGTGGGAACATGTTTGCTGATGTTGGCAGTATTGTGCGAGACATGCACTAAGCAAGGCCTTCTGCACCACTAGCTCCCAATATGACTACTTTGTGTGGATCATTGTTCTTCCATTATCGTAGACATATTTTTGTTGTGGATAATAATTATTTCATTTTCTTGTAGTCTGAAAACGTGGCTCTCGTACCAGGGGCTGTCAGAGAAGAATGATGTAGACGGCGCTCATCTTAAAATACTGTTTTCAAGACTTTTACAAAAATGTTTTTAAAAATACACCAGCATTTTTCACGAAGTCAGCTAAACCCCAGTATTATGTGTTGCCGTTGTAGTTTTCGATCTGATAGTTGCATACTGTCATCAGTTGTTACGATGGCATTGACATTTTGAAAAGTGTGTCATTTGTACAAAATTAAGTGCAAACTTTTTTGCGCTCTCTCAAAGTATTGACTCTATTTAGTAAAAAATTTGATTGCTTATCTTGTCTTCAATAAAAAATATTATTACAGTTTGTACTCATCATATTTGTTAAACAAGAGGTTTGAAAACGAGATGTCCCAAAATTTGTAAAAAAAAAAAAAAAAGTCCAATTTTTTTTTAAGACATAAGCTTGCTCTGTCTATTAATTAATGAGTTGGAAAATAGTATTTAATAATGTTAATTTCCCCTGATAAAGTACAAAAAAAATTGTTTTCTAAATTGTTCTGTTCTGTACATAAAGTCTCTTATTGTACAAAATTAAAAATTTCATAATGTGTTGTGATATATTTTTAGACAATTGGTTGAACACTGTCATACATAGTCCCATAAAGTGTTCTATTTATTAATTAAAAATATTATTTAACTTTGGATTTGTGTATTAGACACGTGTTTCTCACATCTATGTGAAATATTGTCACACCTTCTCACAGCCAATGGAAGTGTAGTCTTTTTATAATGTGGCTGCAGAGATAATGAGCTGTTCTGAAAATATAGTGTATGTACATAATTACATTGCAACTTGTAGAAAAGTCAAGCCATACATTTTATAATGAGCTCTGCAATTGAAAAATATGAATCAACTTGACATACGTATGTTAAATTTTGTTGTTTATTTTTTATTTTTACTGGTAGTTTTACTTTAAAACTTTTCTTCAAAAATTCTAAGATTAATTACATAATGACTACAAGCTCTTGTTGTTATATCTGTCGCAAGGTTTGATGACATGACTGTAACTCAGTATCTTTTTATTGTGTACACTCCAGACAGTTTGGTAACTAAGACTACTGTTCATATTTGAAAGTAAATGGTGTGTATCCGAGGCTATTAGAGGCTTGGCATGCTTTATTAAGTGTTCAAGAAATGCAGTTTTGTTTATTGGCGTTGACAGGAACAGAGGTATCCAATTCCACCGTGAGAAAGCTTCTTTTTTTTTGGTCTGTGCTTTGTAAGTCAAAACAACAACATAGGTTTTCTATCTTTTGTGAACTACATTATATAAATGTACAACGTATTAATGTCCTGTGACACATAGTTTATTAATTTTATTCGTGATTTTGTACATTGAATGTAAATGTATGTAGTTTACTGCCTTGAATGGCCATGTTTATTATACACAATGTCTGGAAACAGCAGTACTGTGGAGTATCCTGTATCTGTAATTCTGTTATCCGAAATTTCTACTGGTATTATCAATATGTAACCTGACGTGCAGAAAAGTATGTGGAGCCGGGCAATACATTAAATTGGAGCTGTCAGTGCTGGCGTTCCCGCTCAGTCTAGGTTACGTGTGCAGAGCAAACACTTGACGCTAATGGTTGGTGAGGGTTGTGGGGAAGCAGAGTGTTTGTGTTGGTAAGTGCTAGCGGTGCAGTATGCGACTCTCTACAGATAATGCCTACCAAACCTAAACTTCCTTTTTAGCTATGTTTGAGGGTTTCAAAACAGTGTTTTTAATGAGCGTGTTTGCTTAGTGATGTTTGCTCTGAGGGTTTTTCCTTTTCGTATGTTGGCACAATGGGTATCACAGAGACAGTTTCCACTTGCGCTCCACATCCAGGTATGATTGTATGTATGTTCGAGTAAACTTAGAATCTTGTTATGACTGCTGGGGATTTTGACCTGCACACATAATATGCAGGTTCACGACTTTAGTAGTAAGATATCTGTGGAGCGCAAACCAACAGTAAAATCATATAACAAACATATGTTTGTGTGGTAAAATATTAGCCTTTTAAAACAATGATTTAAACTACTGTTGATGAAACCTGAGAAAGAATGAGGGAAAAAAATCTGTTACACATATTGTAAAAGCATAGCAGAAATCAAATCTAATATATCTGGTTAATCTACAGTACCAATACATAAACATGTACATATATTTCAGTAGTCGAAATTTTACTAAGAACGATATGTGCTGTGGCTTTATGTAAGGAACTATCAAGAAAATTTAACAGCAAAATTATGCATAGAAACGTACGAAATATGTATAAAAATATTTTGTGCAAATAGAGGTTTCCATACCAAAATATTACAGACTGTACTGTCGTGACGTAGAACAAATTTAACGTTTAGTTACAGAATGTACAGAATAAATGCATTTATAAAATAAGAAAACTGCATTATTTTCATTATGTCCAATTAAAAACTAACAAATTTAAAGAACAAAAAATTTTTGCAGCAAACGAGATTTGAACCCACAAACTTTGAATTACTGTGCCAGTACCCCACCCCTCAGCTACCAAAACACTTATGTCTTAAGTCTTTTATGCAAATCAAATATTTATGGTTTAATGTTACTTATAGCAATAATTACCATCTTCTTAGGCCTGATAAAATATTATTGCTTTATTTAAATGTCTTACACGTTACAATAAACACGCAATGTGAGTTTTTTTGCTCACAAAGTTTGAATTTGACAGTTTTAAATTAAGTAACTAGTGCTTATGACTAAATAAATTATCAATGTAGACTTATAATAAGTTATTTAGTGTAAAATATTCGTTATATTCCATAAGCAGCATATATAACACAGATGTCATCTTATATTTTAATGGTCCGCCATGTTTATTTTCGACGTAGCCCATCGTTAAACCTACCCTTGGTCCTGACTAAAAGTTAGACTGAACTAACGCACGATGATCCTCGGACTTGTGTTAGTCCGCGTCTATGAATAAGACAAAAAATAGTCCGACGATAATCCCGCGCTAGTCCGGGTCAAAAACGACTGTGAATAAGCCCAAATGTAGCCTAGGATTCGTCTGATCTGCTTTTTATACTGCCATTTCTTAACAACCTGTGTAGACTATTGAATGTGACTATATAGGTGTACAGAATTTAAGGGGTATGTATGATGAGATTGATAATAAAATTAAATATAACATGTCATGCGTTTGTGGAGACAAAATATTAGCTTAAAATTTATTAGGTCTGTTTTAGGTCAAAGGTGGTGTTGTTTACCTTTCTCTGGAAGACACTGGAAAAACAACATTTAACCTTGGAACAAAGCAGCCCTCTGAAAATAATTAAATTTATTGAAAAAAAAATTTGAAAATGTTGAATTGAATAGTGCTGACATAAATTACTAGAATAAACTCTGTAGGCGGATTTAATTAGTACTAACACACATATCCTTTCCTGTGTAGGCTAATTCAAATCAAAATTAATTAAAACTTAAAAATAATGTAGCTTCAAATGAATCTCAGATCAATTAAATGCAAGATATTAGGTGCCGAAAATAAGCTTTAAATAACTGTCTCCACGACGAAAAATTAAAGTTAAAAATACAAAATTATTATTCCCCTTTACACTATAACACTTAAATATCCTCTCAAGGTTCTTAATAGTTCCTCGGCTAAGCTCAAATGCGTCTGCACGGTAGGCTTAAGTCCTCTAGAAAAATCAGGACTACTGGTTCTGGGTAAGCCTTAATAAATCAAATTAAGTAAGTCTCTTCCCAAATAATTTGAAATCCAAATAAGAATTGATGTTTACAATCGATGGAAAGTCAAAACAGGTGTATAGTGCATGAAACTAATTAAAGTTGGATCGGCGTCATACCAATCAGCATCCTGCTGCAAATTGCATCATCAAAACGCCCCGCCGCATCTTCAAAATCTTGCGCACTAATAAATAAAACATAATTAAGGTACGTGGGCTCTTCTCAAACTCCACACGTCCTTCCTAGACTTAAACTTAGTCTTTGGTCACAAAAAAAACGTTATAAAAGTCAGGGTGGCGCTAGATATTAACTAGCGTAGCAAACATAAACAATTCACGCCATATCGGCTTCAATGTTTTACCAAGACTCTTCCACCTCTCTGCAACCCCCCTCGCTCACGGCTGTTCTCTAGCCTTCGCGATGGTTTACCATAGCGGTATTTACGTTGGAGATAGTCTTAAACCGAGACGAAAGAAAAAAAACAAAAGAAATTAATTAAAAAGAATTTATAATAAAATTACTGTTATGGATGTGAGTTCTAACAAAAATAAAAAGAAATATGAATAAATAATTTTTAACTAGCTGACCAACCAGGTAGGAGCGTTCATTAACTAACCTTAGTAATTCAAAGAGAAAAAGATTATACATAGATAATAAAAGACAATTAAAACAAAATTAAGTACATTAGGTTAGCATAGCTAAGAAGTGAACAAAAAATATTAATTACACACCATAAAATAAATAACATTAAGGACTCTGCCTACCTCAGAGCTCCGGCGGTAGCAAGGATAGGGCGTTACAGTTTAAATTATATTCCTAAATGTCTCAGTCACTTTCAAACCTACATGTACGCTAACACTGACTTTTTTGTTCAGTACGATACGGCCCACACTGCTACGGAATCTTTTAGCAAGTTATATCAGTACCCTGAAAACTATGAGCAAATAAGTGTTTTTATGCCGATTAAACACTCGAAACCCTGTACTCATAAAATTCTTTTCACATTTTAGTTTACGTAGCAGTATTCTCCTCTTATCAATGCAGAAAATGGTTTCTATCCGAAAGCGATATCTCAAAGGGTGGCAGAGCTACATGGCATTTAGTTTAACATGTAAAACCCTATCCTTGCTCCCGCAGCGCTCCGAGGTAGGCAGAAGCCTTAAACTTCAAATATTCTTTTCTATAGCCAAATGCTATATGACTTCAACTGCTCATACTGTACATAGTGTTCTTGCGGCCACAAATGTCAAGTTTTGAAAACGTTGAACTTATTACATACATTGTGTTTATTTTTATTAGTTACATGACAGTGTTTAAATCAATAAATACTAAAACTTGTTGAAAGGAAAAATGTATTTGTGTCTTTAAAAGTGCGTGCTCAGTTGAGGACCTTGTAAGTTTAATATCTTTGTTTAGAATCTACCCTAAAAATTGTCTGTTATTTTGTTTTGTTTGTTATGGTTGTTGCTGAAAATACTTTTTTTTTTTTTTTTTTTGGAAAATTTTAATTTTTT
>PNEQ01004178.1:39254-49380 GCA_003012365.1 Medauroidea extradentata
TTTCTAAAATGTAGTGCATAGCCAACCCTAGATTGCTGGCCTAAATTGTGGCTGTAGCAAGGCTGTGCTCAAGAAAATTAGACCGACGGTATCCTAGATTTAGTAGTTAGGGCTAGTGTTGCAGCTCTTGTTCACTCACTCTTCTACATCCTGTATAAGGATTCGAGGAATGTCATCACTTTACTGTCATCTTTTACTGAGGGACTGACAAAGTTTCCATTAAGGGTGCCGCCTACCACACACGTCAAATGTTCTGTGATGTTTGTAAATGCAGTACTTTGTTTTTATTGTACAGTATTATGTATTTCACTTGCGTCCATTATGCCAATGTAAAAAAAACACTTTGTAGACAGCTATAATGTCGTTGTTAAGACACCGTTCTTATTGAAAACACTGTTTCTAAGCCCTCCAACATTGCTGAAATGGCCTTTCCAGGCTGCCTTACTTCTAAATGTACTAACCAGATGTGTACGGAAAACTCAGAGACATGCTCTGAACTTTGCTACAGACTTTCCAACAATAAAATCATGGCACAGCTTGTAGCTCCGTAGTAAGTGTGGATCTGCGGAAATCTTGCATGCTAGTTTAGTGCTTGACTCGTTTTTGGTGATTAGTCATTTGATGTGCATTTCAAAGTCACCGTTACAGCTTCGTCACTTCTAAGCTTCTAATGAGTTAAACCGCTGAAGTTAGGTAACACCCTTAAATTGGAGTCTTTAAACTGAATTGTTAAAATGTTTGTTAGAAACATAAGTTTATACCATCATAAAGTTATAATGTTAAAGTGAATACATTTCACTAAACTGGATGACTTCAAATTGAAAGTTACTTTATATATTAAATTTGGTAGTTGGTGAGAGAGGATGGCATATACATATCTCTTGTGAACCTGTCATACGTAATGTATGTTTACTGACATCAATAGGTGGCAGTTATTGCATGTAGAGTGATTGTATCATAGTTGTTTGCAGGCCATTGTCTGTGTCAGGGGAAGATATAGTTGGTGGTCACAGGTGACAGATACACGAAACCTTCACATCAATATGAAGCTGTGCTGTGTAAGTTTTTTTAAGTAAAAAAAAAAAATAATTATTGTTTCAAGTGTAGTACTGGTTGCATTCAGTTATAGTAATTTTATATTGGTTCTAAAATCATGATTATACCTTTCCTCTGTCGATGTTACAAATAAATAGTTGATAGCAGACACCTGTACAACCGGATAAAAACTCGGAGGAAAGTAGAAACTTGCTCCCAATTAGTGTGCGGCTTCCGACAACCAAAGATCTTTCTTTTGTTATATAACCACAATTAAATGGAGTACAATATTTGTCTTTTACACGTTTTGCATTAAAAGATAATAATTTTCCTGTTATTTTAGACAGTGTGCTTTTTTTTTTCTTTCTTACTTCCATTTATGCATATTGTTAGGTAAAGGACAAATATTGTAATCCATTAAATTAAGGTTACAACAAAAGATGTAATGACTTGATAAACTCATTGGTTGATTGGTTGCAGAGATATGAACAATTCTATAGAGGGCTGCATTCTCCAACTTATGTTTGGGGAGGAGTGGCAGCTTTTGGGAAAAACTAAATGACTTATTGAACTGAAAGTTTAGTGACAGCTAAATATTACTTTCCAAAGTTTAGAGACTTAATTAAGAGAATATTCAGCACATAATTACGGGGCTATTTTGCATATTTAAAATGGATTCTGACACTCGTAAATATGGCAAAAAGGACTTTTTTCTGGAGAAATTATAGACTTCTCTTTGAGTAACCAATGAATCAGGAGTTTTACCTATAAAATTGTTTTTTGGTGGATGAGTTTTAGTTTTCTTTTTATCTTCACAAAAACATCAAAACTATAACTTTGGCAGGTACTGTAATTATCGAACAATATGCTATCCAAATAAATTGTACAGTATAACTCTGTTGTAAAGTTTCTGAAGGGACCTAATAACTTCTACTTCACAAATGGGAAAACATAAGAGGGTCAGTTCATATTGGAAATAGTGTTAGGGACCAAATGAAAGCAATCTTATAACCAGGAAATGTTATCAGCTGGAACATTATACCAGGGTTGTACTGTAGCACTTAGTGGAAATTGTACTTCTTATAGCATTTAGTAATTGACCAGGATTACACACATTGTATGAACAGAATAACAAACTGGAGGACCCAGTGTCATTACTATACTTGATGTATTACCATCCAAACTGCCAAACACATTTTCCTGTAGTTACTCGTCCCATTGTAACATTCCCTTAATGATACAACGTCGTTCTACAGATTTTATAGAACTGGTTGAAACTGAATTCTTAGAAGTTAATGTGTTGTATTTACCACAAAATGTGTTGGTTGTCAATACTGCACCGTTATGTTGCAGCATAATATGGTTATTCATTATGCCACAATGTAATGGCGTCGTCTCCAACAATCAAAGCATTTAATAATAATTCTTGTTTACCTGACTATTGAGTTTCCACCAGTTGTATGCAAGATAGAACCCTGATAGAGATTCTGCTGGAAAACGAATTAGGGAGTTGATAGAAGGCTCGCGGGTTCCATAACACTAGGCTAGCTACTATGTGTATGACTGCAGTCAGTACATGACAGTTGGAACAGCTGCTGCCCAAGTCAAGTTATTTGTGGCCAAGCTTTGTAAATACTTTATACTGGTGTTACAACACAAGCTAGATCTGTGCAAGCAGCCTTAAGAGGAGTCCTTCGCAGTGTCAAATTTCCACCTTTGGCGTGTGGGAACAGCGTAGTGATAAGAGCCAGTATCCCATGCTTGATGGGAAGTATAACGCCTCTATTCGCAGTGCGCCAAACTGGCGTGCAAGGTTTCCCTTGTAGTCTTTTTACTATGGGACTTTAAGCGGTGGCCCCAATATTATATTTTTGAATAGTTTGAAGTAAAGACCAACGCATGCTTCTCGTTTTGCATTTTACTAATTCAGGTAATATTTTCGGAGTTACTACAGTCTAAAAAACCCGTTTTTAGCCATTTTGAGAGGCTCGAATATCATGTTTCTAACAAGCGTGCTGCATTTTTGAAAAAATAGAAGCATGGTTTCAAGTGTGAGTTCTTTTCGTTGGTTAACATAATATGAATAAGTTAAGCGGTTTCGCGTAAAAATGTATGCGCGTGACACGCTGCAATGCCTTCCATGCGCCAGTCGAGGACTCTTCTTAAGGCTTTGTGAGAGACACTGCAGTAATTGTAGGGATACGTGGATGTGCAAGCACAACGTGGTTTGTAAATAATTCCTGACTTGACTTATATAGGTGTGTGTATTTGTGTTGAAAACGCAGTTGAAATCTATGTATTTTTGACAGTTGATATGGAAAACTATAAAACAAGAAGCCTAGATAATATTTGTCAACTTTATAAGCAAACACATAATGACACATTTGTTAAGTGTAATCTGTTCCACTGCAATACGAGATTTCAGCTTTGGAGATTGTTCTTTAGAAATATGTTACTGGAGTAAAATTTTGGGTAAGAAAGTTGGTAAAACGTGTTGCGTAAACTTGCTGTTTTTGATTTTTACAAATTGGCTTTAAGAAACTAAGAGTTTTAAACTGATACTTTTAGCGCTGTATTACGTACCATGCCCTAACAGAGCAACAACCAAATAAAAATGTTTTAATTTTAAAAGATGTTTGCCAGGTCTGTACATACCATTATAACCAAGATGGGATGTATACCAAACATGTTCAGAATGTTTTATGTACAACTGTACTGCTGCTATATTATAAACTGTTGTGCTAATTCTGTCAGTCATGGTGTAACTTGACAGCTACTGTATGTATAACTTGCCTGCAACTGTTGTGTCTGAAGGACAGTTCAGTGTAAACTAATTCTCCACTCACTGTAAGCCTGTGTTACTTCTTGTATGTTCTCTTGTATCACGTGTAGTTCCACTGTTTCAAGGCCATGACAACATCTGTACTGCTTTTACCACAATTGTTGTTTAAATCCTAAACGAGAGCAGATATAGAAAAACTGTAGCAAAGTTTTGTTCAAAACTATGTATACTATGTTAACTAATTTTTTTTAGACAAAATACACAATGGTTTCAACTGCTTATGCAATTAAGGCAATTCTTATTATGTAATGAACTAATTAGCTAAATCTCATCTGTGTGCTACCATTATCTTTGCCTTGTTGCATGTTATATATTACAGGAGTCTTGCGTACTAGTTTCAAATTCCTACGTTTCATACGTGGAAACAGCGGAGTAATGAGAGCCAGATAACCATACTTGAGAAACATATCGTCTCTGTTCGCAGCGCACTAAACTGGCGTGCTAGATTTTTGTGGTGGTGTTTTTCCTGTGGGACTTTAAGCAGTGACACTAAAATATCATTTTTGGATAGTACATATGTAGTAAAGGCATCTCGTTTGTGCGTATTATGAATTCAGGTGCCATTTTCAGAGCTATAGCAATCTAAAAAAATCAGTTTTCAGTCATTTAAAGACCCCACCTAAATCATGTCTTTATTAAGCATGTTGAATGTTAATGCATAAGCATAGTTTCAAGTGTGTCTCTTTGTAGATGAACATGATAGGAATAAGTTAAGCTGTTGTGCATACAAAAGAATATGCATGACATGCAGCAGGCACACACGACTCTTATTAAAAGTGTAGCTTATCGACATATTTATGGCTGAAGGTCAAGTATAGAGTAAGTTTACTTTCTCCACCATTGGTTTGTCGCATGAATGAAGCTCAACATTACAACATCTGAGGGCACAGAATGATTTGACAGTGTAGCTTTATAGTTGCCTTCATCACTTCTGTGAATATTCTTACGTTGAAAAATTTAGTGTAATACAGTAAATGGAACAAGAATTTTTTTAAAGGTTAATACAACACTATAACATGTATAACAATGTTCTTAGAACAATTTAATGGTTTGTAACCTTTCATGCATAATTGTATGCACAACATTTATTGTACAAGTGTTGTTAATGCTAAGTTGTTGCTAATTTGTTCTTATTTATATTAACACAGTGGTTAGAGAAATGTGAAATATTGTTGTTGGATGACAGGCTAGACTTTGTCTTGTTGGAACCCGATGACAAAATCTGTTATTAAATTGGTCTTTGTGTTGTCATTTACATGTGCTATTACTTACAGTGAGATAAGTCGCTCTACCACTTAACATTTAATTATGTATTGGTTTGACGTATTCTTTCTGACGGACTACATACAAGATATGAAACCAGTGGGAAATGTGCTTGCAGTCTAGGCTGCGCTGCCAGACAACACAAATTTTGAATGTCCCAACTAAATGTTTATACAAAACATTGTATGTACAGTAAAATAGATACAAATACTGTACTGTATTGTATTGTAACTTTAGGAAGACAGTTGCAGAGCAAGTAGTAATCCTAGGGTTTTTTAAAATGTAAGCAATTGTTGTAGTTGTCTTGTATCGCTTCTTCATTTACAAGCTCAAGAAGTCACGTTCCTCTCGTATCAACACTTCTCCTCAACCATTACCAGTGTTATATTTGCTCACTGGCTGTCGACACAAGACAAAATGCTGGTGTAAATGTGTTGATTGTATCAATTCCTTCTGGTAGTTGTAATTTTATTTAATTCATTAGTGTTTTATTATGAACTCTGTGATTATACACACAAATTGCAAACTGGTTTTGTTATACTTATGTACAGTTAACTATTGCACTTAGACCTAAAAAAACTGTGATGTTTGCTTTTTGTTTTGATTCTATGAAATGTTTTATTAAGTTTTGAAATGTTGTGTTATTGGCACACGTCATGATAATTGCGGACTTTAAACTTGTGGAAACAATTTTGAGGTACAAATATAACATTATTATTCAGTTCCGTTCTAAGTTATTTAAGAAAAAATATGTTGTTACCATAGAACCTTTATAACATTTTTTTAGTCCAAAAATAAAATTTAAATGTGTGTTGATTTAAAAACCCATTTATGAAACAATAAGTGGTTAGCATCTATTGGGAAAGTAAATTGTGGAAGATGCTTAGTACATTTGTTATTATAACATGTTTTCAGTTGTGATGGTTGGACCACTCTGCTTATTGTGAAGCTGGTATGATGACTCGACAAGCAGGAGAAACAGACTATTTATAGATAGTTTTGATTTTTAAGAAATATGCTCTCCGTACAGTTCCATACTGAACATTTTGGTTGTGCTGGCTTGTTCAATGTTTGCATACTTTTTAAAATAGAAGACAAAGTATGTTGCGCTCACATTATCTATTGTTTGCTCATTTCTGCAAACAAAAGAAGTTATGACATTCTACCTTCTTGATGGATGATAATTTCTTACAGCATCGTTTATTCTTCATTTTATATATATATATATATATATATATATATATATATAGAGAGAGAGAGAGAGAGAGAGAGAGAGAGAGAGAGAGAAGATGCACATTGTCCTCAACTTGCAGCACGTAGACTTTAGAAGGAATTGCCGGAGTATTCTGCACAGTACGTGGGTGAAAATTTCAATCAATTTTTACTGGAGTAGGTTAACAGTTTAAAAATAAGTTTGACTGTTGGTACATGCCAGCACAAGCTACATTTGCATTTGGTAGTAATGAGTTTAAATGATTTGAGGCCAGCGCCCCTCGACGCGTCCTGCCTGCTAGTTTCCGCTGCTTAAACTGAGGGGGAAAAGGCAATACATCAACTTGTGATGCCAATAAATACAATAGTAGTATTTAAAAAATATATATAATAATATATAATGGAGATTGCAACTCTTACCTGTTTAAAATAGTATTAACTTTTCAAGTACCCTTTTATTCATAGCATCCTGCTATAATGAGTGTATTACAGTGGGGAACATGCAAAATTTTTTTTTTTTTATAAGTTTCAATTTAATTCCGCAGGCATTTTTAAGCAATAATCACATTTTCCTTTTAATTTCTGTGTGTTGATTCAAGTGTAGTCGACGAAAAAACGTGACATAATTTAAAAAGCTAGCCGAAACACTCTACTTCAGCATGGCGCCTGCTGTGACGTCATCTGACGAAAATCCAGCCCGCTTGCTGCCTACCGCCCATAGCAGTTGTGCGCATATCGCGAGAAGTATGACAGAAAGATGAAGTAATCTCGACTTGGCGCAAAGCAAAAGCTGTTCACTTCTCATATAGTACAGAAGCATTCTAATATGCCCTTAAGAACACTCGGGGGGGAGTTATATATTCCTGAACGAAAATGTGAAAAAATTCGGAAAGCAGTGGATATAAATTATTCGGCGAAACAGCGAATCATCACTACAATCATTTATGATTTTGTCTCCAATACTTTTCCATAATATTTTGGAGATAGGCTCTATACATGATATTTCCACAAACTTGCATTATTATTGTAGGTTAAATGTCATCTGAATGACCTAAACACACACTAAGCGCTATTTAAACTCTAGGCATTTACGAGATACAAGTAAAACCAAGTAAAAAAACTTCAACTCTAGTCTGTACGAAAATATCCTGCGTGAAGTTTGCGCGTGTCCAGAAAGTGAACCGAACTAATATCAAGCACAAGTTTGATTGCAACCTGACTAACGTCTGGGTGGCGTTCCAAAACGTTACTCTGCGAGTAAAATTTACTCTATGCCTGTCCCAAAACCTTTAGAGCAAAAATTTTACTTACTCTGACGGTGTCCCAAAACCACAAAGTAATTCCTCCGAGTTTCTTTGCAGAGTAAAATTTTTTCTCACGTGATTTCATTGAGTAACTGAGAGTAAAATTCATTTGTTTATGCAGAAAGTGAAAAAAAAAATGGGAGAAATTCACATGCTATACTTTGAAAAGTTATTGTAATTAGGCCTAAGTAACGATGTTATGTTGTTGGACGTACATTGAATTTTTTCCAATATTAAACTGTACCAATAAATAAACATATTCCCTTTGTAGTATGTTATAGTCCCAATATTTTTTCAATTGTTGCTATTAACGAGTGTGTTTAGTGAATTGTGTTAAAACGTAACATTAACTTTAAAATGACTGAGATGAAGAACTGAAGTGTCAGTATAAATAGATAGTGAGAATGTTTGCTAATACCTGTTTCAGCAATTGTCAAGAACATTGTGAAATAAATAATCCATTCTAAGTTTCCTTGCGCCATGATTCCCTGCGGGTGGGCGTAGGGAAGGGGGGTTGTTTCATAATATTGCATATTATTAATTTGCTTCATTTTCACGGTTCTCAGGTGCTGGAGTGATTCTGTTAGGATACTCTTTATTTCATCAGACAGGAGGACTACTCTTATAGTTTAATGTCTTTCGTGAGACTGTCAATACACTGTTTCTAACCTTTCTATATATATTTGCTGTCTACACCAATCAAATATACCTCGGTTAACATTAAACTTGCAAATCATCTAGGCCTAGTTTTGTAGAGTTCTTGAACAGATGACGTGTGTATTCGCAACACATGAGTACAGGTGCTTAACAATTTGATTTATGAGTCGCTGAACGACAAAATCCACATGTAATGCACTCATAAATACCATCTCAAATGAGTTACGACGAAACTTACGCGAAATTCAGGAATCAATTACATAAATTACAACCAGTACAAATATAAATTGTAAACATAATTTTTTTCCCTTAGCAAGTTACACATCACTCACATTAAGCCGTATGTTTTTCATTGCGAGATAAGTTAACAGATCCAGAAATAGTTTGGTAAAACAATGCCTGTATATTTCACTGCATTATAAAAATGCTGCTGTCAAGGAAAAAAGCTCTTTAATATTCGTGAACATTTTCAATCCACAAAAATGAGCACATGCCACCACACTGTACGATAAAACCATGATACTAACAACATTTGTTTTCACCACACTTCAGAATAGTTAAAAACTGATAATATTATTTTTTATAATTACAGCTGTCGAACCTACACATTCGTAATGTTTACAAACAACTGAATCTGTTTACTCTACACCCATTCCAAAACAAATTTTACCCTGCCTTACTCTCCATTACTTTACTCTTCTCCAAGAGCAACATTCTGGAATGCGGCCCTGGTGATTGAGAATTCTATATGTCATCTAGAATACCTAACCTCAAGCAAGTTACTTTTGTAAACGCCTTTAGTAGCTCAGAAAAAAGAACAATATCTAATACACAAATGTTAAGTTAAAGGAGGTCATTGAAATATTACAGTCAGAGTAAATAACTTGCACACAGCATTTTTTTAGAAAATACAAAAATTCTTGCATTTCATGCATTACACGAAGCCTTACATAGTTCGAGGTCCACCGGTAGATAGCAGCAGCATGGAAGAACACAAGTAGTTCTAGAAGTCACGGTAGGTAGCAGAACACAATAAAATGTATTAATTTTGTATCTAAGTACTGTACACACACACGCACACACATACACACACACACACATATACACACTCACACACATATACACACACGCACACACACACACACAGGGTGTTAGGAAACTCTTTGTCCAAACTACGGGAGGTGATTCCTCCTGAAAAATGAAGTAGACATTGTAGTGGACACTTTCCCGAAAAGTGAATATTAAGGGCGTAATAAGCCTTCGAAAATCGGGTTTGAAAACGGTATTTTGTCAAAATATCTCAAACGGTTAAAAGTAAAATAATGAATATTTGGGTGATGGTACGAATGAGTGCGATCGGTAACATCAAATAAGTACAGCCTTCAAACCACCCCCGTTCATGAAATTAATAGGGGTTGCTTTCGTAAATTCGCATAAATGAATGTTTGCGTGTCGTTGTGGAACATGAAATGTAGTTTACTCCACGAAGCACTCCGTAAGGACAAAACATGTCCTCTTGTTGCAAATGCCTACATTGCACCGTTTACGAGTAAAATGCACACAACTGTTCTGTGCCTCGTAAGTAGGCAATAAGCGTCACATCCGTTAAGATAAGGATGTGTACCACGCTCACAGACAATTACAACCTGTTATGCAGTTGTTGAAGCATATCACATACTGCACTGACATACGTTTACAAACAAAAACATGCCTATGCGCGACGCGGATAAAGTGCCAATAAATGTGGGTTAGACAAATTAAGTAAAGATTATTTGTAAGACAGAAACCCGTGAAGCCATAAACAAAACAGCCA
>PNEQ01004180.1:0-24681 GCA_003012365.1 Medauroidea extradentata
GTGGGGAATGGTTAATATGGAAAACATTATCCTAGGCAATTTGATGGCACCCTTTTCTGCAGCCAAATTAACCAAGTGGCACAAACACCCCATTACAATCAAATTTTCCTGGGTGTTTTTCAATACAGTTGCCACACCACTTCTACAGCCAAGCATAACAGCCGCATTGTCTGCAGAAAAAGCAATCATGTTTGCGACCTGCACTTTCAGCTTTTCCAATTCGGTTAACATCAAATCCCCAATGTTTCTACCAGTAGCATCACCTAACAAAACAGGCAGTGAAAGAATGCATGAGACCATTTTCTTCATATCACCGTCATAATACGTGACTACAAGAGAATAGAGTTAAGAATCGGAGTCATTACTGCCGTCGGTAGAAAGAGCATACGGGGCAGTTTGCAGGTGGGCCACAATATCATTTTGAACATTTGATGCCTTCTCTTTTACAACGGCGGTTGTCTTTGTTCTGCCGCAGCCGTATTTTTTTTGCTGCGTCAGACGTGGGAAACATTTTCCGGAAGAGGGGGCCAGCGTGATCGGCAACACTTAAAGGTAGGTTATGTTCAATGAGAAATGATGTAAACAAACACTCACTTTTGATAACAGAATAATCCTGGTTAGCATTTTTCACGAAATAATTCTGAATTTGTTTTCTATCTTCTGTACTTTTTGCATTGCTGATATGTTTTGCAGTCTTCCCGTGATTTTTTATGTCATTCTTTATGTCATTCTTTCCACTATGTCCAATGTTGATATCACGACAAACGGTACAAAAAGCAAATGTGATCCCTTTAGTAGATTTAATAATATACGGAAATTCCTGCATATATACGTCCCTGAAAGCTTGATAATACTGTTTCTTCCCGCTCATGTTGTAAACAAATCATACGTCACTGACGAAACACGCTAAGCCACATTATTTAAGAAACAGAAAACACCCATTTATGATTCAAAATAGACACCTATAAATAAAAACAGTACCTTGAGCATTAAATATTGTGTGGCATAAATAATCAAACGATTATTACGGACATGTAACTAAAATAAGAATATAATCCGATTACTTGACAAACTTCTTTCACTCCAGACGCCATTTTATACACTGACTGAGATAAATTAGCTGATTGGTTACCAGACAAACCCACAGCCAATGAGTCAATGAGTTCAAACGGAGGCTGAAACATTGTGTCAGATTGGCTAACAGTGGCCAGTAAGGAATCGGATAATACTCTCTTTCACTCTATAACGGACTGACTTGCTCCCATTCTTGTCAATAAAAACATAATTCCCAGATTATTTTAAGTTCCGGTTTTTTGGCAAAAAACAAGTAAAATGTCTTATATGCCCGTACAATCGTACAATCGCATGATTTCCCGTACATTGTACGGGTAAATCGTACAAGTTGGCAAGTATGAAGACTAGACAAGGCACTGCAGTTGATGGGCATGCACACACAATTATAATTTGTCTGGGTGGGGGGGGGGGGGGGTATGGGCATTGGCTGGCGTAGAAAGTCAGGAGGAATGGTATATATTTTTAGCTGTGCGTTTCTTAAAGTACAGAACTCACCAAGAAAAAGAAACCACACAAATGACCAACAAAAGTAGAACAAAAGTTTATATTTTTCAATAAATATTTTCTCGAATTTTCGACTTTTTCCGACCCGAATTTTTCACGGCTCCTCAAAAAAGGGTTGTAAAAACAAGATTGTCGTAATAAAGGGAGTTATAAGCAAGATATTTTAAAGTATAATGTTTACAACCATTATTTTTACACTTTAGTAAACTAAATACTAGCCTAAATATACAGCAGAGACAGCAAAGAACCTGCCTAAACTGACAGTATAGACAACTGAGAGCCAGCATGAGCTCACAATACAGAAAACGAAGAAGCTGTACTCACCCGCACAGACACCATTCTGAAGAGAGCCTTCATAGAAGAAGTTGGAGGGGAAGCGGGACAGCTCTGGGTGCATGCGGTACTGCACTTCAAGGCGGAAGGGACGGATGCCCAGCACCACAAGTCGTTCAAACAGGGACTGGGACAGCCCTGCTCGTGCAGCCTTCTTGCACATCACCACTGGCCCCAACTGGCAGTGATCTCCAACCAGGATAAGCTGCAACATTATATCTGCCCATACACTGCACTATCTTGAGTGTATTTAATAAAATTATTTACAAAACTTTGTTTTAGCTAAGGTACATCAAAGAGCTTTCAAATAACCTTTTACACTTGGTTATTCTTGAGGGTAAAAGTTCTGTTATTTCAATGTCTGTAATCTTGGCTGATGTTTAGGGCTTCCTACCAAATACAGTAATGAAATCACGTAAGTAGGACCTATGAAAGTGGTGATGTTATAACACCTAGTTTTATTTGTGGCGCAGTTTTAAAACTTTGTGCAACTTAGTAGGTTGATAAATACAGTGGAACAAAGTGTGTCTAAAAAAAGGTTGTATTACCATACAAAATATGTGGCTAGATTCATCCAATGATGAAGATGACATTGGAGTGCGATACGAACAAAGGGCAGTTGACAATAATTACAGGTGGAAAGAAATGTTCCTAGATTAAGAGTGAATTTCTATTTTGAAATTGATACAAAGTGTAAAGAAAAATTCAGAGTGAGGAGTGTAATTATTGCTTCAGAAAAATGGACTGATGTTATAATACGTAACATAAAGAATGGTACACAAACATTAACCAGTTGTTTATTGTCTACATCATCTATGTTTTACGAACTTAGATGTAATTATGATATTTTCATTGAAATTACAAAAAATGTCTACAGTCTACAGATTTAACGAACTCGGGAATAACGAAAACAGCGATTTAACAGAAGGATTTTTAGGAACTATGAAAAAATAACCAAAAATGTATGAAATAACTAAGTAACTTTGATAAAATAAAATATAAAGTGAAGTGTAAGTCCATTAGAAATACATTTACTGGCCGCAGTATAATAATTTTTCTCCGTAGATAGTGTTAAACCATCAGTCAAGAAACAAAAAAAAATTTGTTAAAATTCATTGAAAACTTTGGCAGTGGGAGTGATTTTGAGCTGAGAGCATGCGGCCGAGCAAAGCCGGCCGAGCGAGCGACGCTGTGTTGCGTAACAAATGTATGCCTAGATCCTCATCCGGGCGGCTGGCGAGTGAACGAGCATCTAGATACCCAGTCCACACAGCACCGCAGCGGACAGCACGGGTACTAATTCACAGATAGTGCTTCGCATGTCTGTCAGAATGTGCTACCGTGCAGTGTGCTTTACCAACTAATTTCTTTGCAGACAGAATGCAGTGGTGTACAGCGTGATTATTTTCTGACACGTCCCGTGATTAAACCAACGTATCTATAAAAATAAATACGTTATTATGATATTTATGCAGACTTTTTACAACAAATTTACTAACATAAATACTGTAATATGTTTCGCTGATGCTAAAAAACGCTCGAGTGCAAAATATTTTTAGGCGGGCAGCAACAAGTTTGTTTCACAAGTGCAGCAGCCTGTAAGTTACAATGGCCGCCGCTGCGCGTATTTATTAATTTACAGTAATCTCTAAAACTTTTACTTCAGTTCTCATAGCTTTTTTTTAATGGAAATTTACTAAAATTTCTTGGTGGCGTGGGAGAGAGACGGAAAGAAAGACAACTATGCGGTGTTTATCATCATTTCTCACATGTTGAAGTGTTCCGCTGGTAGTTCAAAGTTTATTTCGTCAATTTTTTTCTCTTACGGCCGCGGCTTACCTATTGATGGTAACTGTGGTATGTTGTTGTTGCGGGCTATCATACTTTTTAACAATTACCTCCATTTCCGATGAAAAATATGTGAAGATTTAATTTGGGGGGGGGGGGGGGGGTAAAAATTAAAGGTTTGATTTAACGAAACATTGATTTAGAGTTAACATTTTTGGGTCCCGTGGCATTTCATTAAATCGGGGTTCTTTGAATTACGATAATAAATCACACTGTTTTGAGTAAACATGGGGTTTGAAGTTGTATAGCGCCGAATGTTTGTCTGGTCACTTGCCCAGATATCTTGCTACAATACACTGCTGTAACGCTTCTGAAGGGACCCAAAAAAATTTTATTTTATAAATAGGGAAAATTATACAGAGTACATATTACCTTTTGTTATCCTATTACAAAACTGTTTTACACACCAAATTTAAGTAGCATCATAACTAGGAAACTGTTATAAGTGGGAACATTGTAGAGGGTTCAACTATAATGATTTCATCGCTATCTTGAAATGGGGAAACGACAACACGGCAGTGTATCACATGCTGAACTGAATATACTACATAACAAATCACTTATTACTAAATACAGTGGAACCTCTACCCATTGTTTTTCAGGGGACCAATTGGAAAAAACAATGCATGCGGGATAACAATCAATGTGGACACTGTCAATGAACATATAAAATAATACACATATCATGAAATTTAATGTAGGGCTGTGTATATTATTTTGGATAACATACCAGTAAAACCATAGTTTAAAGCAATTTGACAAAAAAAACTCTAAGACTTTTCTTTTATCAACATTGAATCCCAATTCGCTGGAATTTTTTTGGTTTTATCACTTTTACGAGCCTCTCATTTGGTGTACCAATACTTTTGTGGGCCAAGCCATACTTTTTATTCTGCTGAAAATATACGATTCTGGCACAGAACAAATATTGTATTTACCCGAAAATAGTTCAATAGATTTTTTCCAAACTTGAGAAATTAAAATGCAGGGGTCGAACTATAATCGCGGACGTATGAAATTGTCACCGAAATGATGTTTTTGATATGGCATGGCGAGTCAATGTTTTTGAAACGGCACACCAGTATACATTACGCCCGCGGCCATAGATTGTAAACTGTGGTGCTAGCAGTCAGTGTGCTCTAATAGATGCATCTTTACTAATATCTCCAGCAGCTACTTTAGCTTCGTTTATATTATGGTGTACCGTAATTTTAGAGTCAAGAAAGTTGTAGTGTTGTATTCGTAATGGATTCAGTAGAAAGGCGAGGCACTACACCAAAAATGATGGTGAAATGATTGCAGTGTGAGTTTTGATGCAAACTTCAAAGTCATTGTTGCAAATTACGCATCATGAACGAACAATTGTGAGTTGTGAGGCAGCGCGGAAGTACATCAACGAATCAAACGTAAGGAACTGCCGATTCACAATGACATAAATATGAGAACAGTTCGCAAAAATCCTTCTGAGGGTCAAGGAAATTAAAAATTTTAAGAAATTGAAAACTATGTGGTTGCAATCATAAAAGAAAATTGTGACGTTAGTACGTTGCAGGCTCGGGAAATTGCCAATGACGAGAACAGAACATTCCTGCCAAGGAATTTAAAGCTAGTGTGTAGTGTCAGCTCGTTTGTGTGAATGATGCAACGTGTTTTTTCTTTGAGGTGTTGTACATCTATAGCTCAAAAGATGCCTTCAGACTTTGGAGGAAAATTGGTGATGTCCAACTTCTAGTTATCAAATTGAAAGGGGGGGGGGGGGAATATTTGCTTTGACAAATGAGCAATGCGGATGAAACTGTCGTGTATTTTGATAATGCCAAGCAATACTACTGGACGCAAAAGTACTAGGTAGTGTATTGTTATTTTATGGTACTTTCTAATTAATTAAATGAATTTTTCACTTATATTCAACCAAAAAGTTTTTTTCCAAACTCATAACCTCAAAGTAAGGGATCAAATTATGTTTGAATAAAGAACACAAACTTTAACCACAGTTCAGCTCCATGACGCCAGCAACGCGGAGTTCACGATAACTGCCTGAAGATGTCACTGCTAATAAAGATGGCCGCTCGAAGCAACACTGATGCCACAAGGCGCCAAATTCAAATAGCCATACTCTAACACAGCAAGTTCCAACAAATTATATTCACAGTCGAATTATTTTCGGGTAAATATGGTACGTAAGTGGTAACAGAAGCGACATGACACTTTTATCGTACTCTGTTTCTCTTTGTATTTAAACAACTGTTTGAACCAATGTCTTGATTCCATGTGGTTCTGTTTACATGGATTCAACATGGCTTTGTTTATATGACAGAATTACCCAGAGAACTAGTACAAAAACAATTAAAAACTCCCCTATGCCATTTCCGATAGTTTTAAGATGTTGGGCCTCGCACAATCATGTTAAGCACTTCTAAACATTCAATAAATATACAGATGAATTAAACTTTCTGAAACACTACGAATGATTATATAAACCAATTACAGTACTAAAATCAATGTCCCGAGAGCTGGTACAATAACAACAATGAAAAATTTTGCCTTTGTCGCTTCTGTGATTCCAGTATGAAAACAATCTCAATGACAGATTTAATACGTCTAATTATGAAAGTACAGACTTGCAAACTTTTCAAGAAGAGACTCGGTAAAACACCTACTAGGTGTTAAATTTTAGCTTAAATTGTACACAGCAAATTTAATGTTAAAATTAACTGTTTCCAAGTTTTGACCAAACTTTAAAAAGTTAACAGGTCTACAATTCCAAGAAGTTACTGAAACATTTTTAAATATGTACACATACAGATAGACTAATTTGGAAACCTTCTACACAACCATTTTATATTCAAATGTTTTTACCATTCTCTGCAAATTGTGCATCTTATGACGACTGTGCTTAATACCTATGCAATTACTTACGCAGAATAAAAACATATTGCACTTAATGTACTGAAAAACATCAGACTATGAAAACAAACATCTGAACAGTCATAATGGTTTTTATAATGTTACAGGACCTTTAAAATGTGATTACGCATAATGAATTTTGCTGCTGCATTTCCATTCATATTAGTATCGTAGGTGTTTCTGCAAATATATGTTTATATGATTAGCCCTACTTTTTGTTCCTACCTCAGAAAAACCAACTTAACTGACACACACAACCTGCAACTAGTATGAAATAAGGTAGACCTAAAAAAAACCTAAATAAATATTTTCAACTGGTAATGCTGCTAAAGGAAAATGTGTTCCACTGCAAAGTTCAGAAGTTACATTTCACGTTTGTTTGAAATAAGCTATGTTACAGTAGGTAGCACTATGTTTTGTTATTTTATTAAATGCTTAAATACGTTTACAAATAACAAACTTCACAAGAAATAATCCTGAATTTCCCTCAGAGCTAAATTCTTTTGCGTACACTTCACAAATGGACTTCGTTCCAAGTACTACACTAGACCCCGATTTTACGAATACTCACGGTTCCTCTCATCGCATTCGTAAAATCGCTACCTTAGTAAATTTGATAGCGGATTATTTTGCCGCCTCCCCCCCCCCCCCCCCCCATGAAAATTTTAAAATTGCATTTTTTCTGCAAAGTGTTTCTAGTCGGGCCGCGACTTCCATAGCGTTTTGTGGAAAACTAATTAACGTAATAATGTAAACATAAATTGATATCAGTAGCCAGACGTCACACTGTTGAGCAGTAGATATGACCGACCCATGTCCCAAAAAAAAATGAGAAAATCGAGATTCTGAGTGTCTACTCTCGAGCGAATAGCCAGACTTCCTTAGCATTTAACGGAAAAATAAAGCAAGTGATACTTCAAATATAAATTTATATCAATAGGCAGACGTCTTACAATCAAAAGAACACCACTAAACAATATATATGAACGACCCTTGTCCTAATTAATGAGAAAACCGAACTGCAGAGTGCTTTCTCGTGAGCGAATAGCCCAATTAGTGTAGCGTTAAGTAAAAAAAAAGTAGGCATTCCTTACTAGCACAATGCTCATATAAATTATTTACAAAAGAAAGAGGAAAAATTGGATGTATTTATTTATTGCGCAGTTTCATATAACTTAACGCCAAAACAATCCCTCGACGTTTAACGAATTGTACATGAATGTAGATATAAGTAGCGTGCAGAGCGGACGGATAGCGCAACTGTATGAACGTTCACAAGATAGAAGAGAGATACCGGCACCGTAGCGGTATTCCGACGTTCAATGTTCCAAAAACGCCATTTTGTGACGCTCTTACCGAAAATATTCAAGAATTAGATGTATAAGTGATTGCAAATAATCACTTTCACAGCCAGTATATGCGGTAAAAATAAATTCGGAGTTCCGGAATTACATGATACACAAACGTCTATTTATTTTTCAAGTTCAACATACCCGGAGACAAATGTTTCTACACGTGGTTATCGTACTCACTTGTGAAATACGTGTTTTACAACATGCAGTAACGCATTGTTTAAGCAAATAATGTGCCAAGTTACTTGTTTTAAGTACGTAGGGTGTTAACCAAATACAGAGAAATATCATTATGCTATTATTTATAGGGTTCGTGTAAAAACGTAAACGCAGTCGGCGCGAGGAGAGAGAGATATAAAACGTAGTGAAACAGCCTAGGATTCTGTACTATAGTTAAATGAGCATATGTGCATGCGCTGCAACTTTGCGTCTATAGTACGACCTCAATATAGATCCTAATACGTCGTAGTTGGAGACAGGCCGGCCGGCTTGGCACAGACGCCGCCGCGCGGTTTTCAAACTGTCACTGCCACATTTTTTAACGGATTTTCACTATTTTTGTTTATTTTTAATATTGTGACATACCAAGTAATAACTGCAACTCTACAATTCATATTTTAATGACGTGAATTAGATAATGTATGTTTTATTCAGTGTCAATGTAATTCCTTACAATTTATTTTTGTCATAGAATTTTGTTATTTTTTTAGGGTTCCTGAGATTGTATTCGTAAAATCGCTACCATCGTTAAATCCAGGGTTCGTAAAATCGGGATCTAGTGTACGTACTGTAATATGTTGTTTGTATTAATAGGTTAGGCATACTCTCAAACACACGCAACAAGTTCCAACTTCAGAATTCGACATGTGATAACAGTGTCCATACGCGTGATTCATAATAAAAGAGGTGCAGAATAGCGTTTCAGCATAAAAATCTTAAACTTCCATACATGAAAAAAATTAATAATGTCGGCTGAATAGAAACATATCCCAAGCGTACTATGCCATTTTAAAACTGCCCATAGAAAAAAGCCACCAATTGGTAAGGACAGGACAATTTTGCAAATTCAATGACCTGCACGTTAGAATGCACTATCCTACTCAAGCCCCGACCATTTGTCCACCAGCTGCTACTCAGTGGAACAACAGACAATGAACGAATAAACGGGGCTTGAGTATGCATAGGACATTGGATTCTAACATACAACATTGAATTCGCAAAAATTTTCATGTTCCTACCAATTCGCTTTCGACAGTAATTTTCTCATTGGTTCATAAGACTTATTCACTGTGACCAATAATGGGATTCCCAGTAAAAACTTATTTCACCAATGTTAGTGCTCCAAGGTACATACTCAAATGAAACATGGTTAGAAATGCAGTTTATGTTGGTTTAAATAAGGCAAACTTTTCGCCCTTTCAGACTTCAAAAAATGGGCATTTAATCGCTGAACGTCTAAAAATCAGTAGAATGTTATAAGTTCCTGTAAAATGGTAAAAACCCCTACAACTTTCATGAATTTAACAGATAAGTTGTAAAAACTGGCCAGTCTAGAAGTACGAGTAAATGGTCATTGTTGCCAACCCTTGCATGTTGTAATAGATCAAGAAATGAACAGCACAAAACCAATATGACGTGTAAATAGCCTGCAGTTGCAAGCTTTTGTCACAACTTTTGACAGCTGCACCAATTAGTGTTAATTTTTCCATATGGGAGTGCTAACCGAAACATGTGATTTGTGTAATCACTAGGGAAAGGAATTATTCGCGAATTCCGTACAAAAACGGGAATACTGATAATGACGCGAAAAATTCTCAAAACTGGCTTACAATTGTTTGCACGATTGCTTTGAGCTGACTGTTTACTCCACAACATAGTTTACCTTTCCTTTTGTACTGCCATTATAATTATTTACTGTATTAACGTACATTACCGTCGGCGGTCGCCGAAAAACAATAAACATTACCAAAAAATTTCAAGATAACGCACGACTGCGTTGTATACAGTTGTATGCAGTGAACGATGTTGAATGTCAAATCGACAAGTCGCAATAGAATGGTTGAAGCAATATATTGATGACCGTGGTTCTAGTCTGCGTCATAAATACGTGCGTGAATTGATGTACAGAAGAATCCCGTCATAGCGAACACGGAAATAGCGAAAACATAGTTATAGCGAAGTCATTTTGAGGAACCGTCAAAAAATCGTAAAAAAATTCCATGAAAAATTGGGCATTTTAAGTAGAAACAGGTATGGTGAGTCGTGTGAAGCAGGCTTGCAGCTAGACTCTTGACCGTGTGAAGCAGGCTTGCGGCGATGTACGTGACCTTGTGAAGTGAGTAAGTATTTGTTGTCTTGACAGCCGGATGTAAAAATTACCTCCACCCCTCGCAAAACCACCCCTCCTCCCTGAACATGTCACATGAGTCAGCTCAGATGACGACATTGCTGTTTGGAACAAGAACTGCATGTTCTGACTGAATAACGGCGGCCATATGCTGTTTCTTCACTAAGAATAAATGCCGCCGACTGTGCTATACCTGAGTCTCATACACACCACACATAGAGAAGAAATGCCTCTGGGAGATACAATAGCACTGTATCTTTCCCTCACGCACGCACCCACACAACTACTCGTGCTTATCTCTGCTTAGCTTGCTACAGCTCATATTTTACTCCGCAGACCTTCAGCTTTTTTAGATAAACAGCAAGGACGGCGGATGATAGGAAGCATTGGTATTACCATCTCCTGCGTCAGTGGATTTGCTGTTCTGATTCACCTTCATGCTCACACAATCAGCCGTAAGTGTTTCTATATTTTAGTTTAATGGCAATTTAAACATTTAATGTACACTAATTATACATTATAGTTTAACACACTTAACGTCCCATAAATTTGAGCGAGAATCAACGAGTCGTTTCATTGTTAAAGTATTCCGTACACCGTCAGGAAGAGCGTGGGAACAAGCGTAATTCACTTTTTTTTGTCTTGGAACGAGTTTGTTTGGACAGCTAAAGGGGAAGAAAATAAAAAGTTAAAAAAAAAAATCCATGGGTGTTGGGTTGTGTGTGAAAACGAGCATGTGTAGCTTTAGCATTGCTTTTCAACGAACTGTCAACCTAAATTTGGTAGCCACCATGTATGTCAGACATGTTTTCTGTCGGCACACTGCCGGAATAAAATCACAAACATGTAAACTTTCTCAAAGTCAATGCGTACACGTGCGCACACTTCTCTTACTACTAATAGGCTATGATTTTAACTTCGTGCCGCCGCTAAACACAGTTCACGACTAGTGGGTGAAAATTAAGCAACTACCAATGTTGGCGTCGCTTATTTTTGCTGACAAATAACACTATCATTACCTGCCCAACGGACAAATTAACAATTACATCACCCTTACATCACCCGTCCGAGCTGATTTTTATGTGTCTCGGGCAAGCGCACACAATATTCGACGCGTGCCACAGTGTGAAAGGGCACACAGAATTATCATCAGAGCATGCATGCTAAAATAAATAAATAAATTACTACATTCGTAAAACTGGTCTGCAGCGGCCGGCAGTTTAATCATGTCGACTGCCGATGCGTGCACTCTTGCAGTGCGCACGCACGGGCGAGACACCGCTGAGGCGGTCCAACAATAGATAACCATACTTACATGACGCAGTGTAGATTTTGGCCCGTTTGACTTAGCGAATAGTCGCACCATATTTGTTGGGTATCATTCTAACCAGCGCATACTTACCTGTTAAAATAAACCTATATTTCCTTAAAATAACATACTACTTTGTAATTAAATAACATTAAAGACTGTTTTATTGCAATTTTTGAGTTTAAGGGTAAGAATTGGGCAAATTCGGCTATAGCGAAGTTCGAACCCAGAACCGTGACATTTCACTATAACGAGACTCTACTGTAGTTCATGATAGTCATTGTATGTTCGACATTTTATGTTAAATAAACGAGTTCCTAGTCGTCATCTTTATAGTTTTGTTGTGTTTAGTATTGAAAAGTGAAAATGTCAAACAATACTGTAAATTGAGCGTTCGTGATAGAGCACTTCAATATAAAAAAATGGGTTTTATTGTCCGGATAGCTGCACCGTAATGTGTAAATTTTGTAAGTGCCAAGTAGCATGGGAGCGTCAGGATTCAGTAGAAAAGCACCTCAAATCTTTTAAACACGTCGCTGCCGAGAAAGCAGGTTGCCAAGACTAAAAATTACAGACGATTGCCACGTGTTTCGGTAGCGTCGAAAGAAAAAAAACTGCTGAATACATCTGTAAACAAGATGCTGAAACATTTCTGAAAGCAAATATTTCGCTTCAGAAACTGGAAAATACCCATTTGAAATAATTTATAAACAAAATTATTGAAGGTAATTTGTAGAATGTCAAAAGTCCTTCCGTATTTTGTGAGAATGTCAAAAAAATTGTTTCTCGTTTTCTCTTATCAAATATTAGTCCTAAGCACAATTTGCTCCACACTGTAACATGTGTTTTTAAGGGTAGTTTACTTTACTCCAGGAGCATAGGCCCAGCTGTAATGTCTGTATTAAGGGTAACTTAGTTTGTTTTAATCTAGAAAAAATAGTAGGCCCAAAGGGTAGTTAATTTTACTCCAGAAACATAGACCCAACTGTAACATATATTTTAAGGGAAGTTTATTTTTATTCAGGAATCTACAGTACATGAGAATTAAAACATAATTATCCTGTATACAATTTTTGTTTGACTCGGTTGTTATAAAAGCGTAAAATATTAAGTAGTTTTTTAGATAATTATAGTATTTTCAATTCTAGTATGTTATTTTGTTTGCAAAGTGTTTCATAAGAATAATTTGTGATTAAAATCCCTGCTATATTAATTTCTATTATTGGGAGTATCACAAAACAAAAATAAATATTTAAACGATACAAAAACATTGTTCAAAATCTGTAAAACACTTTCTTGAAACCAATGATTTTCTGTCTTGTGAAACCAACGATTTTTACCTTTTAAAACACCACTTTTGGCCATTGAAACCACTGAAAAATTCCCTTCTCTAGTAATCACTAACGCACTGCTAGTTTGTTTTGATCAGACGTGATAATGCAGTTGTTTATATTGTTATTGGATGTTGGAAAATATTATTCTTCCGGGAAAGGTTTTTAGTGGCAGGCGACTTTTATATGTACACAATTTTTTTTTAACTAAAAGGACCAATTTGACTATCAATGCGGAAAAACTGATCCTTCAAAGATCAATATAAACTGACATCTTATGAATTTCACAAGAAGAATCAATCACAGAGGCACACATACACAATTATATGTCAATGACACATTAATGGTCTTGACTATCGACAAAATTGATATTAAAAAGTGAGTTACAGCTAACCTGCTTGGCACCCAGCACAACAGGCACCATACATTCTGGTTCAGTAGCCTGCATGCTCTCATCTATGAGGATGGAGTGGAACTTGAGTCGCTGGAGACGTGGGTCACCTGCACCCACACATGTACAGCAGATTACATCCGCAGCCTCCAGTAGTTCTTTCTCTGCGGACTTCTTCAGCATGCGATAGCGCTTCTCATCCACCGACGACAGCTCCCCTGTTTCATCCTTCAGCTGCTGCAGTTTATGCAATTCGGTGTTGCTGGACAACCAATCAACACTCACTCCATTAATTTCTTACAGACCTTTGCCTGCAGGTAGCATCACAAAAATCAACAAACCAAGTGGACAACTGTTTTTAATTGCTGCAGCACACATCACATTACAGAACTGTATTATCGAAAAACCTGTTACTACCAGATTTTTCAAGGAATTGTAAAACTGTTTATTTTATCAGCAGAAACAATTTCAGCACAATCGTACTAAGTGGAATTGCAGTGAATTTCAAGACTATGTGAAGCAAGCTTTTGTCATCTGCTGTAATTCCCCCTCCCCCAAACACCTTTTTGCCACTGTCATGTCACAATTTTTTACCTTGCAATTATGTTGTGCTACATTTAATGATGACCTTTGCAGCTACGTTGGACTAATTTATTTCTGACGTGATTTTACAAATGTTTAAAAAACGCTTTTATGTAAATAAAACAATACCTCGTAGTTCTATATATACCATTCAATTGCTACAATTTGCATTTATATAAAAAACAATGAGCAACACAAAGATACACTGATCTAACTGCATCCGTACAAAATTGTCTCCAACATAAAAACAAACTAAAATAAAATTGCAAATGAAAAGTACAGTATCTAAAAATAAATTGTCATGAACAACGTAAAGTCCCAACAAGTCACTGGTGTAGCAAGGTAATAAATTAACAACAAAAGTGCAGCACATCGCACGCTCACCTAGATATTCATTCTGTTCCTACACAGAATGATCGAAGCACGTACAGAAACCAAGATAGAGATGGTGTTTTACGGCCCTGTCAGAATGGCCTGCTGTGCAGTGTACCGTGACAGACATGTATTCCATAGCAAAAATATTTTTAATAGATTTTTATAATATGTACACAAATAGTGCTTTGTGTCTCAGTCAGAAGAGCAGCGTGCTATACTGATTATTTCCATTACAGATAGAGTGCAGTGGTGCCGAACATGTTTATTTTTGCTGTGTCCTGTGATAAAACCACAGTAACTACAGTATCAAAATATGTAATTATATTAGTATGATAACTTTTTAGAATTGATTTACTACCATTAACATAAATGTGTCTAGAAGATGCTAAAAAAAAGCTCACGTATTTTTAGCATACAGCATACACTTTGATGAACGTACACAGTGCAGCGGACCACAACATTACCGTAGCTAAATCAGCCCCAGTCATGCGTATTTATTTATTATTTTACCTTTGTCGTCTTACAAAGTTTTCATTGTAATTTTTTCTAAATGCATTTGTAATGGGAGTTAACTAAATATTGTCGGAAGAGTGGGAGAGAGCCATAGATATAATCATCACTTTTCACATGTTGAAGACTTGCATGTGTGGCCTAACTTACAAGGCACATGTTTTATGGACTTTCCACTGGAAGTTTTTAAAGTTATTTTGCCGAATAATGTCTTTTACAGTTGTGGCTTACCCATTGATGGTAACTGCAGTATATTACAGTTGTTTGCTTACAGAGATTTTTTAAAAATTATCTTGCATTCCGATGAAACGTACACAAGGATTTTATTTCTTTTATTGGAGGTTGGGGAGGGGGGGGGGGGAAGGTGAAAAATATTACGTCAGATTTAATAAGACATCTATTTTGGGCAAACATTTTCAGTCTCCGAGGCATTTCATTAAATTGAGGTTCTACTGTACATTGTTTTACTAAATTGATAATCTATTGATTTCAGGTTAACAGTTAATATATTTATTTTTCAACATTTAACATACAGTGAAACCTCGTATCAATGTTCTCGTTTTTACGTTTTCCCGCAATTTGCATTTTTTCCTTCAGGTCCCGTTTGTTTGTCATTTAGTGCTATGTTAAATTTTCCAGCATATCACATCACCAAAATTTAATTTTTCCCCCTGTTTATGTTTTTCACCACCCGTAGACAATATAATCACAAGATGTCAGAGTCACAGATGACAAAGAAAAGACCTCTGAATTTGTTTGGAAATAGAACAGAGAAGAAACACCACAGCCAAGTTCGTGATCCAAGATGGCAGCAAGAGAATTGCCACCTCTAGCCGTACCGATTGTCTCTAACGTTATTGATCGCTGTATTCGCGTTGGCAACATCAATCTTTTAACATGCGTTCGTTTGTCTTTGTATATAAGCACAAATAACAATAACTTAAACCTAAAATTTTCAAAATGTGTTAGAATAGTTTTTATTATAAATAGTTGTACAGTGAAACTACGTATTTACGTTACCGTTATTTACGTTTTCCCGTGAATAACATTTTTTTCTTCAGGTCCCGTTTGTCCGCCATTTAGTGCAATGTTAAATTTTCCCGCATATCACATCATCAAAATTTTATTTTTCCTGCTGTTTACGTTTTTCACCCATGTTTTTGCCATCAAAAAACAATAAAAAAATGAGATTTCAGAGTCATAGATGACAAAGAAAGGACATCTAAAATGGTTTGGAAACAGAACAAAGAATAAAGAGCACAACGAGGTTGGTGATCACGTGCAAAGCCATTGGAGAATGACCGTGATCGCGTGTAACGCTTGCGCTCACGGCACAATAAATTCAAGATGGCGGTAAGAAAATTGCTGTTGCTGGCGCTATTGTCTCGAACGCTATCGATCGCTGTATTCACGTTGGCAACATTGATCTCTTTACATACGTTTGTCTTTGTAAGCGCAAATAATGGTAACTTTAACCTAAAAATTTTCAAAACATATTTGAAAATGTTTTATTATGAACAGTTGTGTTTTAAATCATTTCCATTTTAGTGCAGTGTGTTTTAGATGGTTATAAAACAGTAATGTAATCGAAAATAAATAGCAGATACTTTCAATAAAACAAAAATAGATACCGTATTTGCCGGCATATAAGACAACAATTTTTACATATTTTTGGCCATCAAAAATTGCTACTAGTCTTATATGAGGGTGCAAAAATTTTTGGTAGCCAAAAATCGTTTGAAAGCTGAACTGTAAGCTGTGGAGTTGTATGATATTTCAAGGAATTGCATTTTTCGTCACAAATGAAAACGAGTGCCCCGTTTATCTAAATAAAATTTAAGGTATGAAATTTTGATGAGCGTCATTCATAATAAAGAACACATGCTCGCAGCGAAGCGGCGATCAATGCGAGCGCGTGCCGAGATACTTTGTCTCGCCAGCCTACAACTCTCGGGTGGAAAAAACAAGGATCTAGGTCCGCATGCTTTCATCCATTGTCTCGCAAGCAAATGACTCTCGGGCGGAAAAAACGAGGATCTAGATACCGTACCACACATTCATGTGTCTACCGTCTAGTGCTAGGCTGGCAGACAACAGCACACAGGAATGCGATGACCTTGCAAGCAGCTGTTGTTGCCCGAAGTTGCCATGTAGTGCACGGCGTGCCTCCGTCCGGCGTTGCCAAGTCGCGCACACCTGCCGGCAATAGCAGATATCGCCGGCCGCTGCCGTGCATTTCCTTGGCTCGTGGGTGCGCGGAGGGCAGTAGTAGCCAATTTTTTTTTCGTTTATGTGTATATTATGTTTAAATGCCGGTAATAAATGCATTGAAAATATATAAACTAAATTTTTAACGTTTCAGGAAAAGGAAAAAATATTTTTCTGTCTGGAATATCAAAATTAGTAATTTACTTTTTTTCAAGACTTTGTACCTTCAAAAGCATGACTCGTCTTATATGCAGGGTCGGCCTATATACCGGCAAATATGGTACTATAATAATGGAGAATTGTGACGAGTTCATGGTAACATGTGTTGATCTGAATAAAGTACTTTATATTTCCATTAAAATACGTACTGTTTTTGTCTAAATTCGTGATAGCATTTGCAAAAAATGCTAAACAGTATTAACCAAACGATTCAAAAAACAGTGGCACAGTATACACACTTTGAAACATCACCTCTCGTAACATATTTTCATACAAGGAAAAAATTCTTTATGTATGAGCGAAAGGAAATAATTCTCATCTGAATGCTAAATTATATAACGCTACGCTATCTTGCAAGCAAAACATGGCTGCGTAGGGCCTCTAGAGTAGCGTGGATGCTGGGCCACCTTGGCAAAGAAGCACGAATAATCTGAAGCTTTGTTTGCAGATCGATTGCTTTCTGTTTGATTTCACTTGCCATTGCTACAGAAAACACGCGCACGCAACTAACTCCAACCCGAAGACGATACAAGTTGTCACGAGACAAAGGTAACACAATTTTCTTTGTGTGTACACGCGTCGATATAGAGCCGACTCATCGCACAGTATCAATCACCGCTCATCGCTGTGGATGCCTGTTCCGCCAGGATTATCGTTTCCGAGTTTTGCGTCAAGAGCGCACAATCGATTCTTTCTTATAGCTCTCCAGGGGTATTAGACGTACCAGGATCCTGGTAAACGTACCAGTTATCAGGGTACTGTACCATGTACCAGGATACTTTCATCCTGGTACGCAAAAGTACCAGGATTTCAGAATTTTGCAAATTGTATTAAAATACATCGTTAAACAGTATTTTCAGCAAAACCATTCTACACAAAAAATATATTTTTTAACACAACTTCTAAATTGTGAGGATGAATCTGTGCATATAGTTATTGCAAACTGTTGCCTGTTAGGCGTCGGCAACACATACTTGTGTAAATCTGTTGTAAATGTAAACCTCTTATTTTCTGTTAACTAAGAGAGTTAATTAAACTTCTCTCTTAAAATACTTAAGACTTGTTTTAGAACGTCGTCTTTTTCATGCCTGTAAGCAATTCACAAATTTTTTTTACCTGTACCAGGTTTTCGTTTAAAGTACCAGCTTTTTTATGGTGTTAGTACCAGGATTTTGAACTTACCATCTAACATCCCTGCAGCTCTCGATGTTCACTCCGAGCGCGCCACGATTTGTTTACGTGACGCATTCCGCATACGTACAGCCGTTTTTCTGTCGTTATAAGGTACGCAACCGTAAAAATGCTCTCGTATTAAACGAATTAATTACTGTAACGTTATATTTAATACAGAAATTGACGGTACACAAAAATACTGTCGTTATGGCCGTATTCTCGTCTTAACCCATACTCGTCTTAACCCATACTCGTCTTAACGAGGTTCCACTGTATTGGTAACTTACACTGTACCAAATTTTATGTGACAAAATATGATACTGTAAATGCATTGCTTGCATGAATACTATCACTTTGATTTTACCTGTAGAGAGCTTAATAACTTTATAAGCAACATAAAAACAAAAGTACTAAATACGGTAACCTGAATGGGTTTTTTGAGATTTCCCTTAATTTACACTTTCCCGCTGTATACACTTTTTCGCCCTGTCACCCTGAAAAGTGTAAATAAGGGGTTTCACTGTAATCTAAAACCATTTCCATTTTACTGAAGTGTGTTTAGATTGTAATATAACGGTAACATAATTTTAAAAAAATAGCTGACATTTTTAATAAAACAAAAATTGAAAATCATAGAGAATTGCAACAAGTTTGTGGGAACACGTGTTGATCTGAGTCTTTCCATTCCCATTCAAATGCATACTATTACTGTCTATATTCGTGATAGCATTGCAAAAAAATTTTAAATGCTGAACAATTTTAACCAAACTTTAAAAAAAATCAGATCTCAATGTCATGTTCTCTTCAAGTGGTAGGTGCATGTGCTGCAAATCTTCCCAAAACAGTATTTTCAATTCCAGTACTGGTAACTTACACTGTACCAAATTTTGTGACAAAATTTAATAAATAAATTGCTTGCATGCACAGTATCACTTTGATTTTACCTGTAGAGCGTTTTTTAAAAATAACATGAAAATAAAAATACTAAATAAGGTAAGCTAAATGAGAGATTTCCCTTAATTTAAATTTTGCCGCTATTTACACTTTTTTACCCTGTCCCTCTGAAAAGAGTAAATAAGGGGTTTCACTGTATTTCTCAAGAAATAATATGTCTAACTTACGGTTCACGAAAGTAATTTTCCAGAGAAATTTTCTGAGATTCGGAACCCCGCAAAGCCCACCGTAATTATGTACTCCCATAATAGCCACCACCACATAATGGCCCCACCATTGTTTTCAAAGGTTTTAATTAGTATTTTAGATTAAAAAAACCTGCATTATGGCTGCACCTATTTTTTTCAACAGTAAGTGTGTTGCTATGCTCAAAATTCAAATACAAAACTGTACAATGGAAATAGAAATACATCACAGTGCCACCACATACTAGACAACTTGATCGCACTAGTACTAGGAAAGAATTTTGTGCTCGGCATTTCCTGCAAAACACAACACTTACAAAAGTCAATCAGATAACTGGAGCATGGCGTACCAGCATGTGCACCCAGATCTTCCGTATTTCGTGCCTACAAGACATAGCGGTTGAACCAAGCATTTAGGTACCCAGTATGCACGGCGAGGACACCTAGATCATTAGTATTTCGTCCCTAGTGGTGGTTGACATAGCATCTATGTACCAGTCAGAACGACATGCGGGCCTAGATCCTCCAAGTGTCCACATGACCTGTCGCCAGACACAATGAGCATGCTCGGGGGTTGATGATGCACTGTTGATAAAGTAGCTGCATCTGGAGAGTTGTGATGTTTTAAGCGTGAACCAGATTTCATTACAAACTACTTACAGGGGAAATTACATACATTTACTGGAGAAAATGGTATAACTATAAAACGTAAACTTCTTATGCGGCATCTTAACATAGTGATGTACATGAATGGATTAACAAGATTCTCAAATTTTTTTTAATGTTTATTATGCACCCTAGAATTTTTTTCTTTTATTTTAGAATAAATGGTGACACTATGGATGAGTAAATTATGGGAAAAAGGTGTGCATTTAAGCTTTATTTTAAACCAAAAAAAATCTTGAAGCAAACTGTATTTTTTTTTATTAGAATGCCTCATAATAGCTCAACCTCATTTTTGGGCCAAAAAATTTGGTCAAAAACAAGAGGCGATTATGCGAGTAAATACTGTATTTTTGCCTAAGTTGTTTTTTCATTTAGAGCTGTGGCTTACTAATAGATAGTAACTGCAGTAGGTTATAGTTGCATGCTAATAAACACAACTTTTTGTTTACCTTAAACTCCAACTTAACACACCCTAACGTACCGGTAAATACACATGAATTATCTTTTTGTTTTGGGATTTTAAAAAACTTGGCTTTATGGAATATTAATTAAGAGAAACACTTTCGGGCCTCAAAATATTTACGGTAGTTAAATTGGAGTTGCAATGTATGTTTACAAACAGATGTAATACTTGTGTCTCTCTTCGTGCTGGTAAAACAACCAATGAAAAATATCCACAGAATGCAAGGAAATAAAAAAATCACTACCACTGTTCCAAAGTTTTGTGGTAAAAAGAGTAAAAACTTGTACAGAAAAGTACGTACGACATTCCTCAACACTACTACAAATAGGACTTGTTACACACAATCAAAAATTTAAATTCCACTGTACATATACCGTTTTTGCCGGCATATAGGACGACCCCGCATATAAGACCAGTCATGGTTTTGAGGGAATAAAATCTTGGGAAAAAAAAGTAAATTATTAATTTTGAAATTCCCAACAGAAAAATATTTTTTCCTTTGCCAGAAACATTAAAAATTTTGTTTAAATATTTTTAATGCAATTATTACCGTTACATTAACATCATACGAGAGACATAAACCAATAAAATTGGCTACTACTGCCCCCTGGATGCCCAAGAGCCAAGGAAATGCATGGCAGCGGCACACGAGGCCGGTGATATCATCGGTTGCCGGTAGCTGTGCGTGACTTGGCAACGCCGGACTGAGGCACGCCGCGCGCTACATGGCAATGCCGGGCTACTAAAGCTGCTTGCAAGGTCGTTGCATTCCTGTGCGCTGTTGTCGCCTGTCAGCCTAGCACTAGACAGTACACATGCATGTGTAGTACGGTACCTAGATCTTAGTTTTCTCTGCCAAAGAGTTTTGTGCTGGCGAGACAAAGGATCTAGTCACGTGCTCCAGCTGCATCGATCGCCGCTTCATTGCCAGGTTAAAGTGTCCTTTGTTTTGAATATGACGCTCATCAAAATTTTGTACCGTAAATTTTATTAAAAAAACGGGGCACTTGTTTTCATGTGTGACGAAAAACATGATTCCTTGAAACATCACACAACTCCACAGCTTACAGCTCGATTTTTGGGTTACCAAAAATTTTAGCACCTTCATGTAAGAGTAGCAATTTTTTAAGGCCAAAAATATGTAAAAATAGTTGTCATATATGCCGGTAAATACGGTAATAGCTACGAATATGTATTAACATGTTAGTGTATACTATGTATACGAATTCTACTTTTGTAGGTGACACAACACATTAAAAAATCTATTACAGTATGTATCTAAGTATGTCCTTGCTGCAAGTGCAGTCTGAAGAAATGTGTCAAACTCACCAGTCGAGGCTGCGTATCTGGTTATGAAGGGCCAGGAAGGACACTGGCGAGTCAATGGCCTCCCGAGACTTGGCACACAGCCTGACCACCTTCAGACCAGTGCGGTGGATCTTCTCAGTTAGCTGGTCAACAGCAATGTTTGAAGGAGCACACACCAGCACTGAACCGCCGCTGTGACGCACTAGGTGGTACACAATTGAAGCAGAAGTAACTGTCTTACCCGTGCCAGGAGGCCCTTGGATCAAAGACAGTGGACGCTGGATGGCATGCTTTACAGCATACACCTGCACACAAAACAAGTACGGGTCACTGCAAGTACCCAAAATAAAACCCCTTGACAACAAATCTCAAGCGATCTCAATTTTTGCTGTCTGTAATAACGAGGTATTTGCAATAATTTGAGCAAGTTTCTAAGAACATTTTTAGGCAGTGTATCCTAAACACAGAAACACTTCATTGCAGTGAATTCTCAAAACACTGCTTTTCACTGGACCAACCAAAAATTATGAGGTACGCGACAAAACTACGGCCGTTGTCTTGAATTTTAAGCCTGAGAAATTGTATCACACACAACATCAGAACGCATGATTGTTGGTAACCAAAAGCCTATATATGTCCTTAAAAACCATTTATGACCATTTCCTCACATAATAAAACAATCAACCTTGCAAAATAAAAAAAAAAAAAGAAGGTCAGCACATGATGCCTCCAAACAGTACAATAATCTATGCCTCCACATGTCTCACCATTTCTCTCAAAATTAAATAGCTCCCTTTAAACATGCGACAAGATTAAGTATTTCTGTAGTCATTCGTGGTCATTGAGCTTTTAACTTAAACTTGCATTTTCTGCTTTGGTTTATTGGTAATTTTGGATTTTGTTTTTTATCTACGACTTTTTATTACAACTGTGGATTCCTACTTCAGATAACGACGATTATTAACAACCTACGTAGCATTTCAAAATCTGATTTTGACATGATTTTTTATGAGATGAGCCGTAATATGAATACTTGTTCTCGCTACCAAGTACAAAATGAATTGCCTGCTCGGCTGATGCTTCCGCCACCTGTGCAAACATTCAGCATTCAATGAGAAATGTTTAGATAGGGAGAAGAAGCGAGCCATCTTCCTTGCTTTATGAAGGCAAGCTGTCATATCAGAGATAATTCATCATAGTTGACGGTAATCACTGGCAATAAATGTGGACATGTTCTTGGCTTGAGAACAGCAGACAATCTTGAGAAAAAAGAAGAGAATACATTTCTGACACCAGACCCTGGTGTTTTACCACAATAAAAGACGATGCATGCCCCTTTTTAACAATGTAAACAAAGCTAAAAAGACAGTCAGATAACGAATATGCGCACACTAAAACATTTCTCTGAACAAATAAATCTAAACCCTCGAAGTTTGTAAACAACTTCACTTACGACTATTTATTAACAATTATTCAGTCGTACTGGTTTTCTTCTGAACTAGCTCGGCTGATGGAAAGTCTTGCCCTTATTCAGCTAGTTTGGCAGAGTGAAACAAACCTGCTTGTTAAATTATAATGCAGAAACAGATAGAGTACAGTATTATACACGACTGTAGTTTGTAGTCACTTTATTTTTGCGCAAGAAACAGTTTGTGCAGTGGCGGGAGCGTAAACTTCATCATTGCCAGGACTAGGTGAAATGCCACTGTGATCATCAACGGCTGCACTAATTTAGGTTACAGTCCGATGGCAGTGACACGGACTCGCGAACTTAAGTTCAAGATGAACACAACTGTGCACTTGTCCTTGACCAAGGTGTGATTCCGAAAGAAGGAGGAATGATGACGCTGCTAGACCAAGACAGGGGGAAGGGGTTAGTCTGCATGCAGATGGGGTAATGTCATGCCCGAGATGCCTGCCTTTCTGCCACACTGTTACACTGCTGGCTAGGTTCGCGTGCAGGTCCGAGGATACAACTAAGTCCTCTTTTATTCACATATTCTCACAAACCCAGCGCAACGTAATGACTCCAATGAGTTTTCCTATTTACAAAACTCAGCGTTTCTACATACACTTTGCTGAGAGTAATAATGTCTGATTTGAGTTGACACAAAGCATTTTTAAAATGCTGCATTGGTATGGCCTGGAAAATTTCTGTGTTTTGAACATGCGGTAGTTTCAAAATAGAAAAACTGTGGTTTAATGTCTGTGTTTTCATTGTGCAACTGAAACTTTACGGGCCATTGAAATGTTTTAAAAAAATGTCACAGTTATGAATATGATTGACATATTTAGCAAAGAATCCATTAATAAACTTAACCACTTAACAAGTTAACCCGAGTTAGCTCGGGTTAGATCATATGGTAATTCTATGTTATCCCGAGTATATACGTGTCACATTCCACTTTGCGGTACTTTGTCTTCTAACCCGAATATAAACGTGAGTCGTGCAGGCAGTTGATACTGTTTGCGGCAGAGTGCAGCAGACGTCGGGTATCTCAGAGCAGTTGTGGCGTTTACTCACAGATAGCAGCAGTGTGCAGGCTATCGTAGCATTGTTTGGAGTAGAATGAACAACTCGCTCACCATTTTTTTATTGTCCGTACGGTTATTTTAGTTCACATAAGTCTCAACAGGTAGCA
>PNEQ01004181.1:0-55208 GCA_003012365.1 Medauroidea extradentata
GGCCGTTTTCTGGGTCCGAGGCACATATTGTGTCCACTCGACGTCGCGGGGGCGGCGTCGAGGCGCCGCTACCTCGTCGCGCACGTGGGCGGGTGCGTTCCAATATGCACAAGCAGCCAGGCCGCCTCGGACCGTTCCGTTTGGGCTTGATGCGCACGACGGGCTCAGATCAGGGGAGGTCAGGGACGACCCGCGTCACGACGATTGTATCGTAGTTTCAACACATAAAGCCGGAGTTACAATAATCCGTCGCTTCCGTCAGTCGTCCGTCCGTCCGCACTAGCTCGCAAGTCGACGGACCGTCTGCAAAGCTAGCGATTTACAACAATCCGTCATCCGTCCGTCGTTATTCCTTCCGTATGCAATGCTACCAATGCACAAATAGAAAACTTCTGTGGGACGTAAGAAAATTCCCCTCAACAGTTTACTTATTTTTACGGATTTATTTATTAGTCGATGGCTGCTAGTACGTACAACAGCTTTTTTTCATCAAACATAAATTTTGCGAGCATAATATTTACTAATAAAATTATTTTAATTTTAATATGAGTTATCATTATATAAATAAAATTATTTATCTAAGTATTTTAATGTTTTCCGTATGCCAAAATTATCTCAGTCATAATTTAAAGTCATGAATGTGCAGCAATAAGCAAGAAAAATTGTAAAATAAAACGAAACTCACAGCCTTCTTTTAAAATGCAGCCATTGAAACGATCGCCGCCATCTTTAGAAGGCTGTTATTTCATCCGTCGCCCGTCAAAAGTTAAAGCTTGTCAAGCTTTCGGCGGACGGACGGATAGAAATATTGGAAGCTTCTGATTGGCTGAAGGTCACGTGACTGACGGACGGACGGTCGACTGACGGGCGAGACGGATAATTGTAACTCCGGCTTAAGGGTTATTATAAACGTGATTTCGGAGCCTCTCGCATCAGCCTAAAATGGTTTTTAGACTGCCGCAGCTAAAAAACCTATTTCCCTGATAGAGACCAGCATTAGACTTTGCTACACACTGTTCAGCAGTAAAATAACGTGGTCACCATTTAAAGAGCAATAGAAAATAATTTAATTACAAAAAAACTTTACATTTTAATTGATGTCTCCATGTGTACTGTTGTTGACTCGCGAACCAGTGCGACCTAATCGCTTTCCCACTCCCATGTTTGTTTGTTTGTTTGTTTGTTTGTTTTATTGCATCTGTAAGATCTTTTCAATGCACAATAGTACAAAGATATTGGACAAGTCATGAAGATTACATAATAAATAGAAAAGTATACATTTACAACAATTACACATGTTTATACAGACACTGTTATCTCATATGGTAAATGAATTCATGTTGAATCTTCGTCAGCTCCTTCTGTACACCAACTCTATATGTTCTTTGTTTATGCTCCGACAAGGACAAAAAGCTTGAAGTAAGAGGGTCCCTTAAGGGGTATAATTGTGGTATTGGAGTATTGGGTGGTTGTTTACAGCTGATGTCCTTAGTGCAGATACAATGAGACGGAAACGATTGTATGTAAAGCAGCGACTAAGTGGTGTAGTGGGTGTAACAAATGTATATGTTTAACTAGATAAGATGCACCGGTCAGTCACTGTCCTTTAGATTGAATGAATAAATGTAATTTAATGTGAAATAAGAAGACTAATATATAAACACCAAAAAAAGTTCCAGTTCCCACCCTCTGCAACCTCTGACAGAAGTCAGGGGAGTACAATGTACCCATGTACCCCTTAGTTACGGCGCCCTGTCTGTGTAAATGTAAGGCCAAGAAATTACAACAAGTGCGTACGAACCTCCAGACGTTATTCGGACATGAGCCACCTCCAAAACAAACTCTTCTGCGGTGGGAGAATAAACTCTTTGCTATCGGTAGTGTTAGATATAAAAAAACAAGAAGTGTATAGTATAAAAACAAAATCAGATGAAGTTTTATTGCAACTGTCTGTAATAGCAGTCTATTCCAGTTTCGACACAACCTAAGGTTCTAACCATTGTTAAAACAAAGTTCACCCAGCGATTTAATGCAACGTTATATTGACTCGCTCGGATAACAGTGTATTTTCCTTGTTTATAACTAAATGTTTGTTGGTAGAATCTCGCCTACACTGGACTTGAGTCGGCAAATTTGTGTACCGGAAAAACGTCTTATACCTGTATCTCCGGCAGTACATCACTCGTCTCGGCAACATATGGAAACAAGACCATGCCTAAAGTGGTCCACATACTGCTCCAGGCAAACAGGTGTGCACTGCACACAACATCCACCCTCCTCTCTGGTGTCCGTTTAGCTGCTAATGGTACCAGCTGACTGGGGCTCGGAGTTGGTCTCGAACCCAGAGCTGGTAACGGTTTGCTGCTGGCTATTGGTCTGGAATAGCCACCTTCCAGTGACATCGCTGCTTCTGCCTCCCTCGGATGAGAGAGTCACCTTGGAGGTCACTGCTTGTGTGTCCGCTGCAGTGGCACACCCTGTCTGTGCCTGTTGCCACCCGGTGGTGTCTGTAGCGACCCAACAGATCGGCTGATCGGTTGGGTGCTACACCATCTAAGCCTGCAAGGGACCTGGCCAGCCAATCCTCGTTGGCAGCTGGACTGAGTAGCTTGACTCGTCCCATTCCTTTGCAGGGCAGAGAAGGAGAGGATAGACCAGCCTTACTCACCCTACTGCAGGTTATGCAGCTCGGCTGTGGTTTGCACCAGTGTCGTTGGGTGCGATGTGGCGGGGTTCCTGAGGCTACGACATCTCTGCTTTCGCTGTCGCCATCGTTGCCCACTATTCTGCACTGCTGCAGTCATTGCTGGGAGGGGTTTGGTGCCACACTCTGTATGTCAATGCCTCCTCCAGCATCCTGGATGTCAGCAAACTCTCATGGCTTTCCTCTCAGGTAACTGGCCTCGGATAGCCATGTCTGTTGCTTGTCTGGCTGGATGTTTATGGGTCACTCATGGGTCTGGGTGCCACCTGGCTCGTTCTCTGCTTGGCTCAGCTATTCTGGCCTACCCTCGTCAGGTGGGTCCGCACTTGGACAGTCAGCACCCTGTTGTTCCGCCTCGCTCACACCCTCGGATGTTGATGGAAATGGGGAGCCTGGGGTCAAAGAAGCAGGCAAATGGTGGCCATTGGCCCCCTGCAGGTTCTTCTAAATGTTCCCCAGTGGGACACCTTGGATGTCTCGATGCTGGGGGGTAGCAAGTTCATTCTCCAACCCCCAGGTACATGTTGAACCTCAAAGTCAAATGACTGTAGGAAGAGTGCCCACCTGGTTAGATTGCTACGGGCCTCTCTTGTAGAATGCAACAATACCAGGCATCCGTCGTCCATACACAACATACGTGAACCGCGGGTATTCTAGAAACTGCCTGTACCATTTGACAGCCGAGACAACAGCGAGGCGTTCACCCTCATTCACATAATAGTGTCGCTCGACGGCACCAAACTTCGCGCTGATGAAGTATATGATCCTCTGCTTATTGTTGTCCCCTTATTGGTACAGAACAGCACCTGGCCTTTACCTCGTCAAAGGCAATCTGATGGTCGGCTGTCCATTTGAACGGTCTGGTCGGTCACGACAGGTCCATCAGCGGTGCTGTCACTAAGGCGAAGCCGTGTATGAAGTCGCGCAGCCAGTCAATGAATATGAAGAACCTCCTCAGCTGCTTTTGTGTCCGGGGTACCGGCTGGTCATTGTTTAACTGGATCTGTTCTGGTGTAGCTTGGTGTCTCTCTGCATCTACCAGATGACTGAGAAATTGGATACAAGTCTTGCCAGTGTGGAACTACTTATTGGTGCAAGTCAAGTTATTGGTTGCCAGTCTTCCCAGGACTACAG
Organism: Medauroidea extradentata; assembly: GCA_003012365.1. Classification (NCBI taxonomy): domain Eukaryota; kingdom Metazoa; phylum Arthropoda; class Insecta; order Phasmatodea; family Phasmatidae; genus Medauroidea; species Medauroidea extradentata. The sequence goes on from PNEQ01004181.1 coordinate 3,839, forward strand.
ACAGATAGTGAATGTGGTCCTCCCACGACTCGGACCATATGACGACGTCGTCCAGGTAGACTAGAGCGAAGTCACCAATATAGCCATCGATTAAGTCCCCTATCAGAGCCTGTAAAGTTGGACCGAAATGCATCGCACATCCGACCATCTGGGGCAGCGAAGGCCATCTTGTGCCAGTCTTCTGGTGCAACAGATACTTGCCAGTATTCACTGCAAAGGTTCAGTGATGACATGACTTTGGCACACCCAAGTGCTCCTAGCGCTCCTTTGACTCTATATATGGTGGCGCACTCTGCGTGATCCGTTCAGGGGCCTAAAATCCACACAGAACCTCCAGGTTCCGTCCTTCGGGGCTAGTGAAATGGCCGAATAGTATTGGCTGTGCGTCGGCTTGATCACACCCTCCTGCAACATCTCCTGGATTTGGTCCCGAATAAGTTTGCACTAATGAGGTTGGTATCCATGCAGTGATTTGTACACTGGATCTGTTGTCAATGGGATAAGGTGTTGTGTGACATCTGTACACTTGAGGGTGTCCGAAGCTGCAAATACGTCATGATGCTCCTGGAGTAGCCTTTGCGCTGCCACCCTTTAAGCTTCTAATACCTCATGGTCCAGTTCGTTGAGCAAAATGGGTGTCACTGGCCGGTCGGTTTTTGGCTCTAGGTTATACACAGTTCGACGCTCGTGGCAGCCGAAATGTATCCTCTGCGCAGCTGGTTCCATTGCAGTGTATTGCTCGTTCAAACATGAGATCCTTATTATGACGTCTTCTCGTAGCTCTGAAGGTACTAGTGCACGTGTCACCGTAACAATGTCTCAAATTTTATCAGTAATTTCTGTCTCCCCAACTGTTTCGCTAGTCTGATGAGCTGTTGCAAGCTGAAATGTATGTACTATAGTTTCCAACTTGTTCGGATTGATAAACTGTGGTTACACAAAATTTTGAGAGGCTGCTGTGTTAATTAGGGCTCGATACCTGTAGTTGTTCAGCAAAATAGGTATACGGAGCATACAGTGTTGTGAATTTGGTATATGGTTCAAAATATATTGTTGTACAGTTCGGTCATTGTTGGTTAGTACTAGTGAATTTTCAGGTTTTGCCAAAATGTTATTTTGTTTACATTGTGATAGGTTCTTTTTGTTCTTAAGCACGTCCGTAATTTGTGCCAAAAGGAAAAATTCCTAGAAAAAATTTTAAATGTTTACCTCATTTTTCCGAATTATTTCGGCACTAAATGCAGTCCAAAGCAATAGCTCTGTGAACATTGTAATTTTTTTAATTATTCAGCTTTAAAAATGCCGTATTTTCAAATGCCGCCACAAACATTTGTAAATTTAATTTAAATTCTAGAGAGATAATAACTTACTACGAATTTAGTTTAATGTGTCAGAAGTACATTTTTTCTCTCAATAATTTTTACGTTTCTCGTGAACGGCATTGAGAACTGTGCTGCCATCTCGGGGCAAGTTTCGCAAGACCCCGCCCACCCCTTGAATTATTGGCCAATCAGGGTGGTTTGAACTCGCCTATTGGCTAATGACGTTGCACAGTCAGTGGAACAGCCAAAACACTACAACTGTAGAGATTTCGTCACAAACTGCACGCTATTGACAGCAATTTTTAACTTAAAAGAACTTATTTATTTTCTGCTAACCGTGTCATGCTGTACATAATACAGCATTACATACATATAAGTTACTGTATTTTTGTCGTTAATAGCAGACTATTAGGTCTTTTCTTGAAGCTTAAACCATGCAGTCTGCCTTGATTTATCAGACAGTTTAGATTTCATTCAGAGTAAATTGAATTTTATTGCTGCGAAACGAACTATTATCCACATTCATGCCCTTCGAAGTTCAAGCTAAACTCGATTTTACCGCGTAAACTAACTTATTTAACACAATTTCACGACTTGAATGTATGTTGCTGTCGTTTGTGTGTTACTTACATTTAAATGTACAGCATCGAGACATCACAGGGAATTCAACATGGCCGTTCACGTTTTTGCCGAGCAAAACAGACAGCTCATTTCATTTAAGTTTTTCTGGAGTCACACAGATACAATGAAAGAAATTAAATTAAATTAGACGCACTTTTAAATTAAAATATAATTTAAAAATACGAGAGGACACAGTCAGTGTCATCGGTGGGTCCGTAACAACCGTGTTTACACTCCTGTAGTTCTGGAGCAGTTTGCAAACATACCTCTACAGAGCTAATGGCGATTTAATGTAGGGTTATATTGACTCGCTCGGATAACAGTGTTATTTTCCTTGTTTATAACTAAAGGTTCATTCGCAGAGTGTCGCACACTGTACTTGTGTCGGCAAATTTGTGTACGGGAAAAACGTCTCATATCTGTGTCTCCGGCAGTACATCACCTGTCTCGGCAAAATATGGAAACAAGACCATGTCTAAAAGTGGTCCATATGCTACTCCAAGCAAATGGCCGTGTGCGCACTCGTCATCAACAATAAAATTTCTACGCATATATTCTCTGAGGTAGATTCTAAGGATGTCTGTTGAATGTTTTCAAAGAAAAAATAGGTCGAGGGTTTTGTTGGTTGTTGATCTGTAATGAAGGTATTTGCAAGAAAAATATAGTAAAAAATACTTGAATAGGTAAATATCAAGTGTAGCTACTCATCGAGTAGGGACTAAACTATTGTTTCTACTGTGATGAAAATAAGTCGCACGTAAAGAAAATTGTAGTTTACTTACTTTGAAATTTGCTGTTTTTCGTCTAAATTCTAAGTCCGAGAGACGTGTTGTTGAATGATGATGTGATACTAGCACTCCTAGCAGATTGTATCGAAAGTAGACTGAATTCGTTACTCTACTGTCCTTTACCGAGCAATTTCAGTTGCTATTTGGTTGCATGCTGGTTACCGGGTTGAGTAGACGTCTATGCGTATCAGTGTATGTTATTGGAAAATAAAATTAGACTGTTTGTGGTACAAATGACCATTACAAGTAAGAATGCTTCGCAGCGTATTAGTCGTGTACGTAACATGTGTTTTATGGACGTTTTAGAATGTGCAGCTCTCGTGGATAATGTGTATTAGTTAAATTTTGCTGATTGAGACACAGCAACAAATACGTTTTGCATATGTGTGTGGAGAATTATTGACCAAGGTACCGCGACGGAAGAGGAACCAATGCATAAATTACTGTTTGGGGCGATGAATTTGTATCCGCGACAGAGTAGAGCAAGTACTTATCTTTTATTACACAAATGTATGTTGACGTGGAACAGCCACGCCCTCTGTCATTGCTACTAGCCCGTCTTGCGCACCACGCCGTCCACCGACGGAACACACCCCAGCGCCAGTAGTCGGTTCGCATAACAGAATGGACCCATACACACTGCCACCTGGGCAGCTGCTGTGGGGCGGTGCCCCCGTATAGTGCCGGGTGCTAGGAGCCCCTGGGAATGTTAGTGAAGCGTTTGCCCGCCCAACACACCCACAATTAAGGCATAAAGTAAACAGCATGACATAGCCTAACGTGTAGTGCGATCGTGGGCGAAGCAACTTTCCACGATATCTAAATAAAGTTACGGGCCAGGGGATAACCTTGTTTTTACATAATAATAAACCCTTAAAGAAAAGTCAGACTTATCCTAGTTGTATCGCGGAAACACCCCTGTGCCCCGTAGCCAGAGTGGACTTGTCCACAGTGCCAACCTAACACTGGTCTTAGCGCCGAAATGCTATAATTTGTAATTAAGTAATTAGTGTTTTGTTAATATCAGCATAATGCAAAGTAATTCTTTTCCATTCTCTTTTACCGTTTTGTCAATTATAGTGTTCTAATAATTACATTAATAAAAATATGTGACAGACTCAAGTTTCAACAAAATCCAAATTCCAATTAATACAAAGTATTTCAGACTCTAATTATTCATTTCTTAAGTTACAATTGCCTTCTCGTGATTTGTGTTTATTTGTTAAAGTGTAACTATGTGCGCAAGGAACGGTTCGCGCGCAATTGGCAGCCGAGCCAGGTCACGCACGAACCGTCCGGCAGTTGGCATTGAGCAGCGACTCGAGACGGTCGACATGTCTTGTGTCGCGCCAGGCACCTACAACTTTGCTCTAATCACTTCACTGCAATAGTTTAACTAATTTACCAGAACATTGTTTTTATGCTGTGCCCGGCGACACCCCTCGCCCCTACAACTCTCGCACCCAGGGGTTTAATTTCTAGGACATAATAATTACGTGCCATCCTGTGACGAGCATTTGTTTTCTGCACAGCCCACCGGACGGGCTAGGTCCGGGTCCGCTCAACTGTCGCCATGGTGTGCCTCTGTATGGATTAACGACGACTTTTTCAAAAAAATATGTGAGTAATAAATCGTTGTTTTATTGTCTACCGCTTCACGGTTATACGGCGCGGGCCTTAACCCGCTCACTTTGTCATGTAAGTAAAATAAACGTCCAGGGTGCCCTTGTATTTCCTGGGAGTGTTTTTCTCAAGTGCTACGGATGTGGGAAGCACCTAGACTTCCCTGCGTAACTGACGAGAAACGAGTGAGTACTTTACGTCACGGCCGTCGGCCGCACGACCCCTGAGAGTCTCAAGCTCTATCGAGTGCTCGTTCTCACCTAACGAGCTGGTGCCGCAGGTAAATTGTGCAATGCACATCTCACCACGGCCCCGGTTCCCGTCAGTGTTGTCCAGTGTATGTTATTTAATTTGTCCATCTTCTATTGCAAATTGAACACGTTGAATACGTTTTACTGTAGGCATTTAAGACGTGTAACATCGGTTTAACATGCATACAAAGTGAATTTAATGCTTATGTACTAATTCATTAGTACAATATGCTGAAAATACGAATTCACTTCAGTAACTATTTTCAGCACCTTAAATTGGTGGTAGAATGAGTTTAAACTGTGTCTGTTATTGTGTATAAACAATTTTTATGCTTATTCATAATATTTTGCATACTTTTAACGATTTCCAAGATCTATACATACCTTTACCACTATGTAATATAATGCACGTGTATTCATTGCAGGCAGCTATTTACATCAGTTATATTTAACTGAAATTAATCGTAAATAGTGTACTTCATGTACTTATTATAGTTATTTAATGTATTTTTACCTCACAATTTCCCTGATATTCGTAGCCCTCCCCACTATCTAGTTTTTATAAAGTAGGTTTATCCAGTAGTCGTGCCAGTCTTTTATTGTTATATTTATGTAAAATTAATCGTAATTAGTGTATTTAAGGTAATAAATACAATTCTTTTACGTACTTTCACCCCACAATTTCCCTGATCTTCATACACCTCCCCACTATCGAATTGGTAGAATGTAGGCATAATGGACGACTTGATGTACACACCCTCTGACTTCACACTGCAGGGATAGAGTACTGTGGGAAACAAAGTTTCTTGCTTACATACATACTGATTTGTTAGTTGGTGATGACAGAAACAAAAACATTTGTGCATTCATAGACTTGCATGCAAGGGTAAAAAATATTAGTTTAAAATTCGTGGGTAAGATACGCAAATGCATAAGATAAATGTTTACCTGAAAAAGCGGCAAATTCCAAACAAACAATCAATTTTCTTGACATGAATCTCATCAGGTACATGTGAAGCCAAACACCTAATGGAAGGTTATGTTCGGTTGCGGTATCCACGGAGGTATGAATTGTATCCCACACCAGACTGAAGCTCCGCCTCTGTTCAAGTCGTCCATTATTTATCGTGATAATTAATTACTGATATTACTCAATGTAATTAATCGTAACTACTATATTTCTGCATTTTTTTGTTAAATTTCGCATGAGGGTTACTCTTGATATTTACCCTTGAATATAGAGTTTTAACACACATTCATGTATTACATAACAGTTGTAACCATAGCTTTGTTTTACACGCGCTTGAGCCAGCATCTCTCGCGTCTCCCTGGAGTTGGTGGAGTTGGAATATTGTTGACCCAGGTCAGAGTGAGTTGTACTCTTAAAGGGCGAAGGAAAACGTGTTACTGCGTGCGTGCATTATTTTTTGTGATGGCCGAACTAGGAGAAGTTATCGGGAGTATAATAGAGAATAAAGAATTATCATGTACGAAATAAATAATTACATTCTGCTGTAAATAACACCATAACACTATTCCTTCATCATCGGCTCTAATATTTTCATCATTTTCCAATGTTGCTTGGAAAAATAAGTTATTCTCATTCATATGACTACGAATGTTAACAGACCACGATGTGGCAGACTGGCGCGAAAATGTCTTGCAGACGATATGCCCCCACAACTCTACCTCGAGAGATGGAGCCACCTTTATATGATCGTTGGGTGGAGCGACGGGAGCATGACCTACTTGACCTGGAGGCGCTTGACCTGGCGAGTAAAACGGATCCCCGCCATATTGTTTCTGGTAAGTAAAACGCCTAGGGGGCCGATTAAATATCGCCACTTGCGTTTTGCACCGGCGCAGCGCAACGCAAGAAAATCTGCTCTGCACCTGCACCTCGAGTCGTAGTTGGAATTAAATATACCCGAAAACGCAAGACGCAAGGGGCGGAGCCTATTTTGTCTCGGCACAAGTGCCTCCCCTCTCTTACTTACACAAGCCAATCAGAAAATTTGTAACATCATTCTCACTGCCACTTGAATGGCAAAAGCTGTCTGCACACCGGCGTGCTTACATGCAGATATAGCTTTCATGTAGCAGTGAACATTTCTCGCGCTAAAAGTAATGTTATGGTTAAATTTTTCGTAACTTCAGATTTTGTAGCCTTCTCGTGATTAAACAAGGATGTAAGAAGTATAGGTTCATATCAAATTATGAAGGAATATTGTTACAAAGTTTTCATTACTTACAAGTGTATATGTCGTAGTTGTGTTTTGAAGTGTGAAAGTAAATTTCCATAATGTCGTGGTTCTTAGTGTAATGGATGCGTGTGTTCATTTTTGTGTTCGTGAATAATTAAGTGCTTTATTTATGGCGAGCAGAATTTTTGTAACACAATTGGAACACATCAGAGTGGTTTTCGTCTGTAACCAGCTTTTACATACTTTATGTTGCTAACGGAAAATAAAGTGCCTGAAGTGATAGACGTGTGACGCGATTAGAGCAAAAACTATGTATAAAATTTATATTTGTACTGATATTAATTGAGTGGCCTAGTTTTGAAATTCACGTAAGTTATTTTAACTTGTGTGGCATGGTATTTGTGAGTGTAGGCCTACTACATAATAGGCTATTCATGTGGCATTCGTCTTTCAGTGAGTCGTAAATCGTGATACGTTGATTATTTCTAAATAATTCATTGCTAATGTGTAGTGAATACGAGTAGCGTTCGTACAACTATACTGCAATAAATTTAGTTAGGTCTAGATTATTGTAAGTTCAATGTTCACCGAAATAGGGTGTGATGTGTTGACGCCAACCACCCTAGCCCGTTTGTCCCTACAGCACCACCATCACAGTCAACAGTGCCCCCGCGCACCCTACGTCAGCTGTGCACCCGACGACGTGTGCATGGATCATCAGCCAGGTAGGAACGAGAACACAACATCCGCATATTGGATCACGCCCACCCACGTGGCAAAATTTACGAAGAGGTAACTCATTAACGACACGACCAATGAACAAACTAATTAGCACAAAAATTACAAGACATTCGTAGTATCACCGGCCATTGGTCGTTTAGTCGAACTCTCTCTCCTCACGGAGAAATTAGCCACGTAAGTGACATGTAGGTTTTAGTCTGTAACTTGTCAGTGTAGCACACCAGCGTAATGATAAACATTCCAAACATTTCAGTTTTAATGACCCAACAGGGAATTGAAGTGGGGACGGTCAACAGGAAGGGACTTAAGAGTAGTAACGTGGTTATTTTCAGCATACTCGCGCCAAAAAGACGTATAAGGCAGTACTTTAATTTTTGCTGTCAGGTTTTTATGTTTTGAAAAGAGTTTGTGAAAAGGTTTTCTAGTGTGTGTTCTTTCGGCATGTCAAAAACAATTAAGTACCGACAAACGCAAGTGCTGTGTAATTGTTTCATTAACATCTCTACTACCAACTTTATCATTTACGAGTGTCTAAAATGTTCATCTAGTCTCTGTGTTTCATCACAGTAAATTTTTATTAATTATTTCCATCAGTGTTGTGTATGTACTTTCATCAAAAACAATATCAAGCTATTTTTAACTTTTTATTTGGTGAGTGGCGCGCACGAGGGAGATCGCCACGTGCTCGCCATATTGCAATTTAGTCTCGGTGTTGAGCTCGGTCGGGGCGCACGCATGTCGCGTGCTCTGAGGTCTTCAAGGTTGTCTTACTGATTTTTAGCTGCAATAGACTCAATTAATACCGAAACTGTTTGCTATTCACCTCAGAGCCGCACAGCCCTAGATCCCAACATAAATTTAACATGTAACGTAATATTTTCCATTTTAATAATTTGTATGTAGTGATTAAGGTAAAGTTAACCTAGTCAAGTATATCCTGTGTGTGTCCGCCAGGGAACCTCAATGTGTACTGGGCAATCTACGGCGCACGTGTGCAACTTAAATCGTGTTACGTAAGTAAATAAGAAATTGAACATTGGTCTCGACCACATTCTTGTGAAAGTGCTTACCTCACTAGGCCTTTAAGAGGGATCTGTGTTGAGCGTCTAACCTGGTTCTGACAAGGTTAGGATTCCATGCACACACACACCAAGTGAATACCTCTGTGTCTTGACATGTACGCCTACGTTACTGTGCCCCTACGGCTGACGGCCGAACGACCCCCTCTCATGCTCTCCGCCCGGGAAGCTGGCGCCCATGGCAACACCACTCAGCGACAGCGCACGTCAACGCGTCAAATGGCTTCCAACTTGTGGGGCCAGTGATTGAGTCTACCGTCAAGACACGCTACGCAACAACGCACAATTCCAGGTATTTCCCGGTGAAACCTACACGATACATCATCCCAACCCTTCCCGGCCTAAAACGTAACCTCGAAATTCCAATCCAAAAATCCAGCGTGGTGCAAAACGCCAGCAAAGAGCAACGGGCCAATCACAGCACAGCAGCAAGCGTGGTGACGTCAGACGTGCTCACGTCAAGGAGATGAGGAACAAGTGCCGCTATCTTGTGGCAGCACGAGTGCATCGCCACCCTCCCCCTCCCACCCATCTTGGAAGAGGGACTCACAATAACAACAGTGCGTGTGTGCGTGCGTGACACGCCACCTACTTTCGCCGGTCCGGTTTACACTTCCCCCCCCCCCTTCGCGACGTGCGTAAGGGGGAGACCTGCCGCGACAGGGAAGGCAGTGACCTCGCCCCAACAGCTGACGGGATGTCGGGTCGCGCAACTTCGTGGAATCCACTCGGTATTGATAGCGGACGCGTATGCTGGGCGACCAGCGCCGGGAAAATAAACAATGAACTATGTCGCAAGTGTGTACGAACAGCCAGCACGACCAATCCATTCCAGCAACCGTGTGTATGTCAGGATCAACAACTTTTGGAGCAACTAAATGCAAGTATTCATCAACAAAACTTAAAAATTAATAGTTATATTGCTGCATGCCTCTCGGGAGGCCTTTCAACCCCACTTTGTGAACAATGTGTCAAACCACGGCGGGTGGCAGTATTCGTCAACCCTGCGGCACGAAACAACAGTTGTGAATGTAGGGAAGACACACGTCTGATCGCCATAACTGAGCCGGCAAAATTTTTTTACACCTGTCCGAATGCGTTTTGGTGTCACGGACAGACATCAGGTACCCTTCAGTGTTATTTCTGCCAGCGGAAGTACCACGAAAAATGTTTGTCACCCGACGAGTTGCGAACCCGGGACCATCACGGACGGATCCAATGCGTCCGGTGTGTCAACAACAACAAACACGTAAGTGTTACGTCACCGCTAGACCTTCTCACTGGTGAAGTGTTACCTGTCACACGTTGTCAACAAGCAATATGTCACGGACCCAGTGCAAACGTAGTGAACTGTGTAGCGTGCGGAGGGCGCGCGCATCTTCGTTGCGTCACAACAGAGAAATGGCTGGATGTAAACAAACGTTGTTTTCGTTGTTTACATTGCATCACCAAGGTCACGCACCAAAACCCGCGACACGCCGAGGCACTCAGGGTGAATAACTCGCCTGGGCCAGCAGCGCACTCGACGCCATTACTGCAAATCACCACGTGGCCCACCGAAACTCCACTAGCCGCAGCCACAACAACCACGGCGCCAGCTGTCGCGCGGCTGATGACGATGCCAGCGCGGTTCCAAGCACTGCCACGCTTCAGCGGACGCCAACAAGAAGATCCGCATGCCTTTATTGACGATTGCACACGGCTTCTACAACGGTATGGCGTTGAAGAGGAAGAATGGACGCATTGCATCGCCGATCAGCTGACGGGCGAAGCACAACAATGGTGGAAGACAGTCACGTACTATGGTATCCAGTGGCCGGACTTCTTACGCGCCTTTAACTACCGGTTCGCCAGCACATATGCATCACTTCAAGCACGCAGTCGTGCCGTCCTGGACATACAAGGAGAGCACGAGACACTGGCCACATTCGCAACGCGTAAGATCAACATTGTACGTCAATTCAACCCGCAAATTAGATGCGACCGACATCCTCGAGGTAGTAGCGTCAACCGCACGACCGGAATTCCGTGGAGCACTAACTCCACTCATCCACTCCTCTCTGGAGGACTTCATGCGGTCGATCGTCGTGTTAGACCTCACACCTCGACGCGACGAAGTGCAGCGACGAGTGGCCGACCTCTACGCACCACGGAAGTTAGGCCAAGCAGCTGCCAGCAGAAATCAACAACCGCCGTCAAATGTCAACAGCACGTCACACCGGACAGCACCGATTGGGCAAGGCTGACCCGCACCTGACGGCCGACCACCATTACTGAAAAGGCCAGAGCAGCAGGTATGTGCACCGCTACCTCCCCACCCATGCAGAAATTGCCCAGGCAACCAGATGCACTGGCACAGCCAATGTCCAAATCGTACGCCATATCCACCTCCTAACAACACCCACGGACGCAGAGTGGGAAACTAGAGGGCGGGGGAGTGCCACCGGACGTGACCTACCCCCGCGTCAAAATGTCAATGCCAGCGCGGACAGTACAACACGCCATACAGCAGCGGATCCAACAGAACAACCACCAGGTGCTACGTATTCCTGTGCTCCTCAACAACAAGGCGTGTTACGCACTCATTGATACCGCTGCATCACACAACTTCGTACATCAAGGTTTTGTTGATGTATGCCAAATGACACCCGTCAACCGCACCTTTCAACTAGCAACACGTGAACAGGTAGGGGAGGCCATGGGACAAGCGTCGATTACCGTCGCCATCAGAGACGTCATAACCACCACGACGGCGCTAGTCACCGCCGACCTACGGGAGGACGTCATTCTCGGTGTACCTTGGCTGACGGAGCAAAACACGATCGTCGAACCCGCAGCACAGCGGATTCATTTCGGCACAACAGAACGGCGAACAGTGTACAACATGGAGCGGCGTCAGAACGGACGCACGAGTGAGGTGTCATTAGATGACGAATGGGACACGTTATTACCACCCCGGACCACTGGAGCACTCACGACGAAGCGACCAGCAGAACAATGTCACGTCATAGCAACAGCTGACAAAGAGGGACACAGTTTGCCGCAACTGCTGGAGACCGTCTACAACGCGCAAAGGGAGTGCCCTGACGTACAACGCCGACTAGGTCTGCGCGTCGACGAGGAAGGCGAGGTCGAGAGGAATGTCAACGGCTACCTTTTGACACGCGCCAGGACACCTGGGGCACTGTTGCGAGTCCACGTACCAGTTGCAGCACGACACGCCGTACTCAGGCACGCGCACGCAAGCGAGTTCGCGGGTCATCCTGGTGCCGCACAGACATGTCTCAACGTTCTCTCCCACTTCTACTGGCCAGGTATGACACGCGATGTACGCCGATACGTCAGGGAATGTGTGCAGTGCAACCTATTTAAGAGCCGACGCACTGACGGCACCCAACAGCAGCAACCACAAATGCCGACAGAGCCATTCGAGACGGTGTCCTTGTACCTCATGGGACCTTACCCCAGGACAAAGAGCGGCAAGAGATTCATCCTAGTCGTCACAGACAACTTCTCCAGGTGGACGGAAGCCTATCCAGTGTCCAGTTCTCGTGCACACGTCCAGATACCTACCCTAGAAACAGAGTTCTTACCCCGATGGGGCTACCTGCGTAAGTTGCTGACAGACAATGCGACACAGTTCACCGGCAGGAAGTGGAGAGACGCCCACACTAAGTGGAGCGTGGTACCACATACCACCGCTGTCTACCAGCTGCGTGCGAACCCCACAGAACATCGCAATCAAGACCTCAAGACACAACTCCGCCTCGGAGTCGGCAACAATCACGCAGCATGGGCGGAAGAGTTACCGGCATATTTATTCCCGATACGCCGCCGAGTCAACTTAGCCACAGGTCAATCACCAGCTCAAATTTTACAAGGACGAAAACTACCACTACCTGGTGAGCATACCTACCCTCACCCAGACGTCGACGAAGCTCCGGAGAGTAATGATACACGTCGCCGACGTCGAGAAAACCTTCTCCAGGACGTCCGCGCCAACCAGGCGACATACGCGCGGAAGTGGATGCCAACTACTTCGCGACCGCCACGTCACCTCCACGTCGGACAACCAGTGTACAGCTGGTCTCACGCCCTGTCAAAGGCTGCGAAGAACTTCTGCGCTGGCTTCGCGTCACGCTGGAGCGGACCACACCCCATCATCGGCCGATGTGGGCTGACCACCTACCTCGTAAAGGTCAGTCGACGCCGCAGCATTCCCGTCCACAGGAACGACATACACCTCGCCGTCGAACCACCGGACGACACGCGGAACCACGGCGGCGACAAACCCGCCACACCACCGCACACGAACTCTGACGTAACCACAACGGAATCTGAGACGGGGAGCGCACTTCAACGCCTCCTTCAACCCGCCACGCCCAATGGCACTACGACCCACAGGACAGCGGCGAGAAGTAGCGCCGACGAAGCGTCCACCCTCACTACCCTCAGCACACCAGCACCCACTGCACCCCAGGTCAGCACACCCTGCAGCCCGACACCACCCGTCGTGGCACCCGTTACGCCGTCAAGCATCGTAATGCAATACGTCGAGGAGCCCATCCCGGGCACGCCGATGGACGTACTTGAGGCACAGGCCAAAGCCCAAGAGGACGTCCAAGTCGACGACGCCATGCGCACCTCACGTGAGCCATCAGCAGCAGTGTCAGCGACCGAACACGGTGACGAATTGTCCGGTCACAGAAGCCACGCGCCAGGGAGAGCACAACGCCCCACAAGCTTGCGCCTCAACCCCCCCTGCTTGCGACGTCTGCAGCGTCGTCGCCCACCGACCGTACCAGACAGCAGCAGCGATGACGACTCAAGTCGGGAGAGTGAGTCTTCACCTCCCCGACGGTCACGGCACCTACGCCGCCCAGGCCGAGCGACCTGCACACTCTGCTGCGAACACCCGCCCACCAGAGCAGCCGCCGACGCCCCACCCCGTCTTCAGGGTCACGCCCCTACGGGGCCACTGCGAGATCGCAGCCTGCACTTCCAGAGCCGGTACAATCTACGCACCCATCAGAAACGCCGGGCTCCAGCCACCTGCTGCGCATGACATAACAGCGCACCAGGTCCAACGACGGGATCACCCGGTCTCTGCCGAGGTCCAAACGGTCTCCCAGGAATTGGGGGGCATTGGACGCCAACCACCCTAGCCTGTTTGTCCCTACAGCGCCACCATCACCGTCAATAGTGCCCCGCGCACCCTACGTCAGCTGTGCACCCGACGACGTGTGCATGGATCATCAGCCAGGTAGGAACGAGAACACAACATCCGCATATCGGATCACGCCCACCCACGTGGCAAAATTTACGAAGAGGTAACTCATTAACGACACGACCAATGAACAAACTAATTAGCACAAAAATTACAAGACATTCGTAGTATCACCGGCCATTGGTCGTTTAGTCGAACTCTCTCTCCTCACGGAGAAATTAGCCACGTAAGTGACACGTAGGTTTTAGTCTGTAACTTGTCAGTGTAGCACACCAGCGTAATGATAAACATTCCAAACATTTCAGTTTTAATGACCAAACAGAGGATTGAAGTGGGGACGGTCAACGGGAAGGGACTTAAGAGATCTCCTGTAGTAATGTGGTTATTTTCAGCATACTCGCGCCAAAAAGACGTATAAGCAGTACTTTAATTTTTGCTGTCAGGTTTTTATGTTTTGAAAAGAGTTTGTGAAAAGGTTTTCTAGTGTGTGTTCTGTCGGCACGTCAAAAACAATTAAGTACCGACAAACGCAAGTGCTGTGTAATTGTTTCATTAACATCTTTACTGCCAACTTTATCATCCACGAGTGTCTAAAATGTTCATCTAGTCTCTGTGTTTCATCATAGTAAATTTTTATTAATTATTTCCATCAGTGTTGTGTATGTACTTTCATCAAAAACAATATTAAGCTATTTTTAACTTTTTATTTGGCGAGTGGAGCGCGCGAGGGGGTGCACGTATGTCGCGTGCTCTGAGGTCTTCAAGGTTGTCGTACTGATTTTTAACTGCAATAGACTCAATTAATACCGGAACTGTTTGCTATTCACCTCAGAGCCGCGCAGCCCTAGATCCCAATGTAAATTTAACATGTAACGTAATATTTTCCATTTTAATAATTTGTGTGTAGTGACTAAGGTAAAGTTAACCTAGTCAAGTATATCCTGTGTGTGTCCGCCAGGGAACCTCAATGTGTACGGGGCAATCTGCGGCGCACGTGTGCAACTTAAATCGTGTTACGTAAGTAAATAAGAAATTGAACATTGGTCTCGACCACATTCTTGTGAAAGTATTTACCTCACTAAGCCTTTAAGAGGGATCTATGTTGAGCGTCTAACCTGGCTCTGACAAGATTAGGATTCCATGCACACACACACACACCAAGTGAATACCCCTGTGTCTTGACATGTACGCCTACGTTAATGTGCCCCTACGGCTGACAGCCGAACGACCCCCTCTCATGCTCTCCGCCCGGTAATGCCCGGGGAAGCTGGCGCCCATGGCAACACCACTCACCGACAGCGCACGGCAACGCGTCAGTGTGTAAACAGCAAGTCTCACGAAAGACTTAAAACTAAAATTATAATCCTCCCGTTTTATGAAATAAAGAGAATCCCAACAGAATCACTCTTTAAATATTAAGCACGTATGTGGAAACAAGTCTGCAAGAAAGATGTGATGTTGAAACACTCCATCCAAGCAAGGAAAATAGAGAGGTAATGTCACTGTTCTAAGCAATTAGCCAAACAGGTACTTGCAAAACATATTTATTTGTATAAAAGTTTTAAGCAATGTTTTTAACGGTACAAATAACCTCGTCACAAACGTAATTCTATTTTCTCGTCGTGTGCCTCGGAAAAATACCCTCAAAATATATTCCGGGGAAAGGATAAATCGTTGCCAATTTTTAATTGCTTCTTTAGTAAAAAACATTTCAGTTTCGTACTTCTGTACTTCGTAACTATTAAAAGCTGAAATTGTGAAATGTGTACACGAAAACGTAAATAATTAATGTTCATAGAACACTGGATATAGATAAAGATATCCAACTTTTATGTTAATTCTCTTTCACGCACCCGAAAATTGTCCAATGCGCATGCGCGAAGAGCGCAGATATACTTGCATCGAGCCATTTGCTAGTCGCAGATTTTCAGGCACTTTGCGCCGTCACGTGACCACTTGCACCTGCGTATTTGTATATTTAATACCAAAGCAACGCAGCGCAGGTGCAAATTTTGCGCTGCACCTCTCAAAAGCGATATTTAATCGCCCCCCCCCAGGAGTGCCCATGGGGCTGAAAGAACACAAAGAGACGCCAGGTCGAGGCGAGTAAAACAAACCTCATATTAGTAAGTCCCTGTATTTAGTGAGTTACAGCTCATCAACTGAGTGGGTCTATTGAGTGATTTATAAAAATAAATAAGATCAGACAGAATAAAATTTATTGGTTGCAAAATCATCACTAATTATATTTTTCATGAATATTATGGTGAAATATACAACGAGGCATTTTATTCAGTGTGTGCATTTATTTTCGAATAGACCACCTTCCGTTATTCACTGATTTCACTGGCCAGTGTGTTCAGTAATGTCAGCTTCAGAGCATCAGTGTTGTCAGTAAACCGATATTTTTGGCGGAAATTCAAAAGTAGAAGTTATCTAATAATAGGACGTCTTTTTTATATATAAGAGCCAAAGAGGGTATCTATTAATTTATATACGTTTATTTAAATTCTGTTTCTAGTTACAGAAGCATTCGTCGTGCAGTTTGCAAAGACTAAATAACATTTAGAGGTTGAATCGTACCTTGTTTATGCATTTAAAAATAATGGATACAGCTTCCCAAACCTTAAATACACACAATGTATAAGCTGCGTGGTGAAAAAACGAATAAAACAGTATCAGTTGTAAGTCCTGCTAGATGTATCAATATGCTAAAAATATAAGTTACCAACTTTATTATTTAAGAAAATTCAATTTATACAATGAACAAAATAAACATGACAGTTTACCGCAAGAATGAAATCACAGATATGCCAGAGATGTGGTTGCTAGGCAACGTACATTGCAGTAATGTTTACTGATTTAATGTTCCGATATTATCTATTTACTGACAGTGAAAATATTTTGCTGATTACTGACGCTGTTCCCTTATTGTTCACGGACACTGGCGAACTGTCAGTGATATCAGTGAAATCAGTGAATAACGGAAGGCGGCCCTAAAGCCGCTATCCGTGAATCGAGCTCCAACTTTACGTCCCATTCACGGTCGTAGAAGAACAGGTCTGGACACTCGCATGGATATTTGACCCCCTTGTTGTTTGGCTGTAGTTCACCAAGTTACCGAGAATATTGTGTTTAATTGGCGCTAATGTTAGGGCGGTCGGACTAAACTCCGCCCACTTCCTTTCCGCTGAGATAAACAATTTATCAAAACGTATTTTTTATCAATTTATGAAATACTTTCTTCGCTAAAAAATTTAAGAAAAAGCTCCAGCAATCTTTATTAACTTTAAAAATTTAACAATGGAAAAAAGTGTACGGAGTTTGAGTCCGACCACCCGGTTTACAGCGCGAAAAAGTACAACATTCTCGGTAACTTGACGAACTACAGCCAAACAACAAAGGGGTCAAGCAAAATACATTGGTAGATAGGCGAGTGTCCAGACCTGTACTTCTACGGCTGTGGTCCCATTTGACGAATGAAAAAAAAATCTAACAGTGAATATCGGAAAGTGACCTTCGTACAAGCAGACTACCTTCAAGATGGCAACCGGCGGCTAATTGAAACTTTGGAGCATTGGTGACTATGGTGTTTATTAAAAATAATTAGTAAGTTTAGCGTACAGTTGAAAATAACGCTCCAAATGCTCTTGTTTATTACAAGTCGAACGGCACACCAGGCTGCGAAATACGCCGGCAATGTGTCGAGCGCCGTGCTGTGCTACGCTTATTGATCTGACCCCCAAGCTGTCGTTGACGTGCTATAAATAACACAAACACGTGAATTGACTTGGCACAGCAGATATTAGGCCACAGCGAGATGAAAATGGCCAAAATCTAGCTTCAGTCAGTCGCCACCAGACACTGGTCGGACGGTGAGTAAACAAAAGTAATAAATTAGGTGTAAATACACATTTAGGGAGGAGTCGTATTTTCACCTGGTGCGTTTAATTTAAACTATTTTCGTTCATTCGTCGTTGTATAGTTAAAAGTAAGCGCGTGGGTCATGTGCACGAACTTTTTTTTGTAAAAAGTTTTTTAGTAGTAGGATAACCTCAGTACACTGAAACTTCTGTACAGGTATAACATAGGTCTAAACAAAATTCATACAATAGGTACTAATTAGTTTTTTCTATTTTTTATGAGTTATGGCTAACATGATGCCTTACCTTTTGGCTAACATGATGCCTTACCTTTTGAGTTAGACTTTTTTATCTTATTTAGAGTTAACTATGTTACTATCTGTATATGTACTGTATGTATGTTACATTAGCATTCAGAATTTTAATTGTTATTAGGGCCTTTTTATTTTTTAACTGATTTCAATTTTAAATTATGTTACTGCCTGCTAGCTAGTATTCCATTATGACAGTCACCGTCTAGAGCAATCGGTTGCTCAAGGGGGCGTTTGATTTTTTTTTTCTTTACCTTGATTCTATTATTCTGCTTGTGAGTGTACTTGTATTCTGTAGTTTAATTTATGAATGTTCATTTCCTTGTAATAATGATATTCAATTTATGTATTGTAACATACTGTATAAAAAAAACATTTGCAAGTACAAAAATAAATAAATAAATTTTTAAACTTATCTTGGAATAACATAGGCGCGACAAAGTGATAGACTAAAATTTCTTGTTATTGTGAACACTAGTTAGTTTCCGTGCTACAAATGCTAAAAAAATATTAGGGGCCTACATACAGTCATTACTACTTTGTACTAATGTCTGGTATCACAGCCACAAATATTTACAGTGTTTCAGTTTTTTTTCTTTATTTGTAAACTATTGTAAATGCTGCTGGTATTCTGAAATGTGGAAATTAAGGCACAAATACATGGTTGCTTAAAAAAGGTTCTTATCTGCCTACATTAGTCATGGAAAATCTTGAAATAAGTAAACACAATTTATTACCAACTCAGCAGTTACACCAACATTTGGGCTAAATATCAAACTCTTGACTCAGTTAAAATTGAAGAGCTTGGGCCCGAGTTTCTCGGCTATTGAGACAGTAATTTTTTAAACCCAGGCGAAAGTTGATCATAAAATGTCTCTAATTTTGTTGTACATTTGTAATGTAATTTTTTGAGGCAAATGGTATAACAATTTTGGGTAATTCGTCACCTGAATGGAAATTTTGTAGATCAATGTATTATCTGCCATCATGCTGTATTTTGTTTTGACGAAATCATTTGCGTATCGTAAACCAGTTATAACAACAGAGTGAATTTACGATATCGGCTCATGTTTATGTTTTAAAAATAACTTATTTTCAAAATGTAGAAACTCAGGCCTAAACCTTCAAGCACACACTTGTCCTTATTGATTACTTCTGTGATTCACACGTAGAAAATAGCTCCATGAAACTTAAAATGGGTTCTCAAAGGGCATTGGGGCATGATAAACAGTTAAAAAGGTTGACTGCACAACATGCCTGGTAAGGGGGACACTGTTTGCTTGCTTGAAGCTGCATGTTCTGACAGCAGAATTGGTTGCTGCAACTTCATTAATGAGATTTTAGTGAGCTGTATACGATGAACACAACACGAAGTACGCGATTCAAATAAAATAACTTGTCAGTCAATCAACACTGAGGCTTCTATGGCATCAGTGCGACAAAAATTGTTGACGGGACACAGTTTCAGAATAGAAAGTCGTATTTTATTAACTTTGTGGACTTAACGTAGTTGGAAAACAGATTTTATTCTGTGCCGAAATGTTGGTTAAATGAGCGAGTTCATAGTGAATTGCATTTATTTATTTATTTATTCCAGAGAGATGTTTGTTCATTATTATAAGCAGCTCTTAACCTTTTCAGCGAACATGTAGTTTGTCTTTATCTTAATCGGTGGAAAAACTAGTAGGTATTGAAAATATTTTTCAAATTCAGTGCGATGGAAATAAAATAGCATAAACAAGAATGGCTGTCATATAAGATGTTGGTATGTTGTGGCAAGGAACTACTTGAATTTAATATTTTTTAGTATGATTCACGTGATATAGGAACTCATGTTTGCATGTTTCGCTGCATATGAACCAGTGTTCACTATAACCAGAATTTTTATTCCCAGTGCGCCCCTTGCTTCGGTCATACAGTTGTACGTAAAGCTATGTACACTAGGCCCTAGTTAATTTTTTCAGTGTTTGGATTTGAAAATATTTTTTATGTAACCTAAATTTTTATTTTGTAGCCACCTACAACTTGTGGTATGAAATCCCCAGCAGCCATGTATGTATCAAGGCTGTTTTTTGAATTTTGTCTCTCATGAATAATTTGTAGTTTAAAAAATATATTTTTTTTAGTGTCCTCAGTTGCTAAAGTTTGAGTACCATGAATCCACACACTATGTTTTTGCCTACTTTTTTATGTTAACAATTTGAGGAAAGATGCAGTTAGGCTGAAAATTAATAAATCTAACCTTGTTTTAACAAGTTCTCTAATCAGTGCTCTTATGAGTGCTCTTACATTGAATATCCTGTATTGTCAGACTCATATTGTGTCGGAGGCATTAGCAAACCTGCTCCACTGCGCAGGCGGCTGACCGGGCATGAGTCTGGCGCCTGGACCTGGCATGTTGGCCGTAGCCCTGCCCGCTGTGATGGCGGGGGACCTGGCTGACGGAAAGTGCCCCTCTCCAGTTAGCGAGTTCATTGCAGACGAGGAGGCTGCGTCCATATGTCCCCTGCTGACGCCCTCACCATCCACGGGGTTCGACCATCCGTTGTCAATCATCAGCCAAGGTACCAATGGTAAGGCTGGTATTGCAACTTTGTTACATGTATTGTTGCTGTATTGCATTGTGTATACTATGCTGTGGAAGTCATGCTTGGTGAACTAGACATTTGTTTGGAGGAAAGGATCTAAATTTTAGAGTTGTATCACTGAAAGGTCATTATAAACTCATAATTTTAAGATTCCGTTGCAAATTAGTGAAATGTAATAAGCATTTTTATTATTTCTGGTGATATATAACTTAATATCAGTTTTACAAAATTCATGTTTACAAAATTTCAAATCAGTGTTTGCTCTCTGCCCTGCTAACTAGTCTCTCTCCGCTTCCCCTTCCTTCAAATTAATTTTTTCTTTCCTATTGAAGGACATTTTTACCTTTTTCTTCAATGCTGCATTCTCATTGTTTCAAATTAAAATCATTATAATTTACAGACAGACAAGAAATATGGCAGATTTGATCCAAATGGGAAAGTTAGCAATGCATTCTACTTGCGTCAAAGAATCCTAACTTGTCACAGTAGCCACATTTTACTGTACTGTAATTTATTAATGGTTAGGTTTACCTTCTTCTCTAAAAGAATTGTCCCTGCCGTTGCTTCAATGCATTAAACTGGTATTACACTGTACTGTATTCCGCACTAGCTTGTGTTACAGAAATAGCAGATTTAATATCTGTTTTGGTAGTAGGAACAGTTTTACTTTCTGGCACAGATTCCATACCAACGTTTGTAACAGGCCAATTATATTGCAAGTTTTAAAACATAGAGCATGTCACATTAAAAGTGACAGAAACAGAATATTGTAGATGAAAGTGGTATTTATTATGTACATTTACCTTCATTCAGAAGGTAACTCGATAAAACACAACTGAATTATAGCATCTTTCAAGGGTTGTTCAAAGGTACATGTAAGACATAAAACATTACTCTGACAATAATAATAAACGCAAATTTATCATATGCAGATAAAGATAAATTTTCATATTTCACAAAAGCAATTTCATTGTTATGTGGTGGTTTAGTGTAAAGGACATTTCTATACCAGTGCTACTCTAAACTGGGGTTAAATTAGACATTAGGATGAATAGGGTCAAAATTAGAACAAAGTCCTAGCGTGGATCTTTACCTTTAGAGGACGTGGTACATAATTCAACGCTAAAAGCATTAATCTATAACTGTAGGTTTCTTGAAGCCAATTTGCGAAAATTAAACAATAGCAATCCTAGACAATAGTTTTAGCCATCGCTTTAAATAAATTAGTTTCCAGTGTTATGAACTTCTTAGGCACAATCTGTGACGGCGGAACCTCGTGTATGTAACTGCGACAAGAGATCACTCGTAACAAATTAGTAATTCTGGACAAATGTTTACTTTTAAAGTTGGCAAATACCATTATCTAGGATTGTCATTGAGTATTTTATCCATATTGACTTAGAAAAATTAGTAGAAATCAATTTATGTTTTCAGCATTTTTTTTATATACCACGCACTCTTAAATAAAATGTATTTTAATCAAAGTATTCTTTGTAAAAATTATTAAATTGCGTGTCTGAAAGCTAAGTTTAAAGACCAATTTTATACTGGCACCGTACACAATTTTGTCCTTTTCCACTCCAGTTTATGGAAGTGTTTTGGAGGGTGCGCTGTTTATGACAAATAGATTGTGTCACAATAATAGTGACAACAGATTTGTTCACTCAAGGTTGACCCCTCCTCTGTTTATTCCTTTTCAACAGTCCTGTAGGCCTACTCCTCCTCCAAGCAACATGACACACAAGCATAGCAAAACGGAGAATTCCGCTCGAAGTGCAGTCGGTCACGCAGCCACTCTAGAGCAGTGTGGTGACTGTCTCTTTAGTTAGGTTTTTATTCCATTCAGTTGCTTCCATTGTAGGACAGTGCTGGTATATAAAGAAATAATGGTTTAGTGCAAAGTATCCAGAGCAGATTGTGTAAAATGTGTACATGTATTTTAAAGAACTTGTGTAAAATGTGTACATGTATTTTAAAGAACTTGTGGGTCGCAAAGACGATGAAGTTAAGAAAATTCTTGCACATACATAGAAAGCAACAGCTGCTGGTGTGATGTGTGAACACAGTATGTGCAGCATATATTCCTAGGGCCATTCCTTACTGTACAACATTGATGAAGTGGTGGGACTGTCGTTACCTCTGCAAAAAAATTTATAAGCAACCTGTGAAAGATTGGGGATATTTCAGCCTTAGTGTTGGAAGACATTGAAGGAGAATGACGAATACTCTGATTCTGTTTTGTAGTTGGAAAGAATATTTTAATCCCTGGTTTAAAATATGAGAAATGTAACAATTGTGGGATTTTTTATTGAATTGACTTCATACTAAGTGGAAGTAGTTTTTACAGTTGTTTGTGCACTATGCTGCATTCTGTCGCGTCTCCTCAGAAAACCTTTCAAGGCTTCTTTGGAAAGGCGATATAACATTTTTTCCTGACCTTTTACTTATCCTTAGAAGTTGAAGAATGTGGTACTGTGAAAATTAAACTTTTGAATGTGCATAGTGGGTGGGCCCAGAGTTTTTCTGGTGTTTTGTACATTCCTGGAGTGAGTGACAAGTTTTCTCTTGACATCGTAACATAAAGGAGTGAGTTGAAGGTAATAGATCAGCAATGATTGTGTTCGTGCCATGAACAAGCCATTGTAGATGATGACAAAATTCAAATATATGTTATTGAAGCTGAAACTCCGGGGTCACAGAAATTTGTGGGAACTGGAATAGAGTCTGTTACATGGCTGACGCTGAAGTGGTGCAGAGTGGTGCCATAGAATGCAGTGATGTGTGTGTATTCAAGGAAAAATGAAGAGGCTGCTACTTGGAAAGTGAATAAAAAATGTGATGGAATTTGTTCTCAGTGACTCAGGATATTTTAAAGTTGGCAATATCAACTTAGTGATAGGAAAGTAGGTAGGCCTATGTGGTAGTCGATAAAAGGTAGACAAAGATGGACATGGTGGACTGTAAAATTTATAGAGCGATGGAGTAAAGTAAATTTTAAGTAAGCTCACATGTTGAAAAATAGTAAGATGCATATTGATTGTTCAACCAAGAAGCATAATTGTTGCATCTGGTGTAAGAATGCTGAAATAACCTGGACTACTGTTAAAGTAGCAACTGTAAATCATTATGTCTACTGTGCGTGTATCTTTTGCATTCGTCATGATTTGGTTAATGTCACTGATGTGAACATACGTTTTGAAAAGATTTATTTTAAAATAGATATATTGATGCTAATATTTAGTTTTTACTGTTTGTTGAGTTCCAACAGAGTGATAAAGTCCACGTTATTTATTTAACTGAGGGCCGCAGTTGGCACAGTGTCTAGGATACTTGCCTCCCACCAAAGCGATCCTGAATTGTTTTTCGACGGCGTCTGACCCGCATTTTCACATGTGTGTTACGTGCCGGGTGTTACTGTTAGTGAGTGGGTTTTCTTTGGGCTCTCCTGTTTCCCTCACCCTTTGCATTCAAACACTTATACGTCGTAGAACTTCAGGAGGACCCGTGTTCGATTCTTGGCTCTGGCTGACCTGATTTCAATTTTCCATTGTTTCCCCAAATTGCTCCAGGCATATGCTGGGATGGTTTCTTAATATAGGCCATGGCAGATCTCTCTTTCAGTTCCTTTCCTTCTGTATAGTTATGTTTAAGCCTCTCTACTGACCTCATTGTCTATGTGACTCGATAAATCAAAATTCATTATAGGGCCTCACGTCATGTAATCTTTTTGGGCAGGCAAATGCCTACAGGCATCCAGTTGTAAGTCTGCATTGTGGATGTGATACCCTGACGTTCTGGTACCCTCCCCTTACAAGATTTATTTATGACATTTTTTATTTCTTCCCTCATTAATGTAAGTGCCTCTTTAAACAAACACTGTGTAGCTAATCAGGTACGGTACGTAAGTATTTAAACAGTAATTAGGTAATTTGTTCTATCATGACCACTAATTTTCAGTGTCACGTTTCCCTCTATATTGTTTATTTACTCATCAGCCAGTAGAGAATTA
The DNA here is from genome assembly GCA_003012365.1 of Medauroidea extradentata. Lineage (NCBI taxonomy): Eukaryota > Metazoa > Arthropoda > Insecta > Phasmatodea > Phasmatidae > Medauroidea > Medauroidea extradentata. Next base: position 28,466 of record PNEQ01004181.1, read on the forward strand.
TCACAGTAAGTTACGTATTTACCGATGTCTGTGAATTTCAAGTTATATTAATTTTTCTATGATTAGTAAATAATCGAAATTATTCACGTAGCAAATTTTTCCTTTCCAAACAATGTTATGTAAAATGTAAACTGTTCAATTTCTGCAACTTTATCTTCATATAATAATTACTAGTTACCACTAGCCACTAACTATCTTTATTTTGGACATTCTTGCAGGAATATCTTACGGACAGCAAATCAGCCCCTCGAGCATAGACAACTTGGAGATCCCAACACTTGCGGCCTTGAGTGGCAATGCTGCTTTGGGATATGTTGGCTTGACTGTTGCATGTAACGATCACTCGCAAAGGAACATTGAAGGTATCTTATAGGCATCACGCAAACTTTTACTATAGAGCGTCTCACACTTAGATTACAGTACAGATTTATATGGGCTTTCACTCTCTCTTTTCAACGCACAGTAACTACCATAAGGACTGTCCTTGTTTTGGCGCATACTGTTGCCAAGTATCCAAAATTTTCATTTTGTAACGTTGATCAAAATATGTATTGTGCAGCATTAAAACATGCATAGGATGGTATATTTGTTTAATCATTTGCACCATTATAAGGGGTTAAAAAACTTTGTAGTTACACTGTTTTCATGCATCATTAAATATATCACTTCATAACTTCAAAACTAATGGCAAAATAGTATTCAAATTTGTATGGTGCAGTAAAACCTCTTTATAACGACCCATTTTATAATGACCACCTGTCTATAACAACCAGTTTTTTGAAAAACCCGTGATATTTTTTTTATTTCAAACTTCAAAGAAATCTGCCAAAGAGGTTTTTGTGCTCCGTTTTGCATTTCTAGTGGCGAGCACTGTGCTTCACGCGGCAAGCAGCAGCTCATCACTCCCCTCTCCCACCCTAACGGTACCTACATTCTTCCTTTCCCCTCACGTAAATACCTTGCGAGCTCAGCGTCTGCCTGCCTTTGTTCACGTGCCTGTGTTTTCTCTCTTGCTGTAGGTACGCTACACTCTCTGTTTGCTTTCTTATCACGACTTTTGGATTTTCTTGGTTTTTTATGGATTATTGACAACATTACACTTTGATTTTCAGGATTTTGATTTGGCAATTTGTTTGCTTTTAGTTTGTGAACGATTATTGATGACCCACGCAGTGTTTTTGGTTTTCGATTTGGTTACGATTACTAGGCTTGATTCTGTAAACTATTTTTGAGAACCCGTCAATTTCTTCATAATGAGTGGAAAGCTAGTCAGCTTGTCGCTTCTGAAGAAATACGAAATAGTCATGGGAGTTGATGCGAGTTAGAAGCCAAAGTCTGAGATTGCGCGGGAGTTTGGCTTCCCGAAGTCAACTTTGTTCACAATCCTAAAATTGAGGGATGAGATCGTAAGTGCAGTGCAGAAGGAAGCACGCAACGTGAACGTAAAAAACTAAGGCATACAGTGCATGCCAATTTGGAGGAAGCTGTGCTGGAATGGTTCAGCCAACTTGAAGCGCAAAACTTGTCTGTTAACAGGCCAATGCTACAAAAAAAAAGCAGATGAACTTGCATTGAAGTTAGGTATTGAAAACTTAAAGTGTTCAAATGGGGGGCTGGATAGTTTTAAGGCACGCCACAGAATAAGCAGCCACAAGATTGTCAGCGAAAGTGCTTCAGTCAACGAAAGATTGGTGAGCGAGTGTATGCCCTTGCTCCAGAACATCCTCAGCCGCTATCGGCCGTGCGACGTGTACAATGCCAACAAGCTGGGGATTTTTTACAATCTCGTGCCAGTGAAAGGAGACGCATGCAAGGGTGCAAAGAGGAGCAAGGAGCGCTTTATAGCCACGATAAGCTATACTGAATAAAATGGACTGTATTGTAGTACTGTGGGAGTTTTTAAATTACTCGAAAATTATTCTATCAGAATATTCTACATCCAGATAAACTTGACATAAAATACTCAGCAGTGGTTATTTCATACTTAAAAAGGAAGTAATTTTGGCATAGTTTGCTATAATATTTTATAATAATATTGGGTTAAGGCCATTACAAAACAATGCCATATAATGATGCCAAAAACTTTTCGACGTTGACAAAGTTGTGAAATAATAATTGCAGAAAAGAAAGAAAGAATCGTTTTGACGAACTGTTAGTTGCTGATTAGAACTTTTAAAATGTTTGCTGTTACGTGCCAGCAATTATTTCAGTCACATAAACTGTCAATTGGCGGATATAATAATGCAAAGGCAACGTGATAAATAACTGTAAGAATAAAACAATTACTTTGTTCCTCTAACCATATTAATTGCAATAAAGTTAGCATAAATACCAAATCTTAGCTCCAAAAAAAAAGTTTAATATAGCTTTGCAAATTAGAAACTAATTTACCAATCTTGTTTATGAATGAGTAATTTACAATAATACAATACCCTAATTCGCTCCCTTAGCTTTGGTAAACATCAAAACACTAGAAGCAACTGCAATTATTAGTGTATGCCGGAATTACTGTACAATTTTTGGTAAAAAAAAAATTAAAAGTAGAAAATATCCTCATCTAAATGTTATAATGCATTGTATAGCTGAATGTTGCAAATAAAAATATGTAAACTAAACTGCAATATGTTTAATAATGACACATGTCACATAATTTGTTTACATAAATTTTTAGTTGTTATATTGGTCAGACTTCTACAAATGTAGTACTGTTAAATTTAGGAATAATCTGATAATAAACCATCTTAGTGAAATTGTCCATCGTGAAGTTCTACTAGGCACCAAGGTTGGACAGAAACTGTGATGTTAGATTGTCGAAGTAACACTAAACTTGTAGTCTCTTCCCAGTTTATATACATAAAGGGAAACACAGTAACTGTCAGTGGCGGAGCGTGATATTTTGTTATGGGAACGCCTACGTCTCTTTTACACAGGAACACAAATAATGAAACGGGGGTTCAGGGGTTTCTCTTCCCCTACCCCTGGGAACATTTGAAGTAAAAAGTAGCCTTGTTTTTTACTTATTATGCATGTTTTTTAATGTGTACAAATATCAAACAGCATTATTGTTTACAGTGACATTCTATAACTGTTTCTTATTAACATCTGCAGCCAATGATATTGTAGCGCTGTTGTTGTATCAGGGGAATAGGGATGGATGGTGTTGGATTCAAACTTTCCTAGTTTCAGGAGCCAGTCAAGCTGGTTTTCTTTCTCTTTGGACAGACACAGTTGTTGCTGGTCAAACTGTTTTCTCAATTGGACCATTCATTATAATTAATGGTGCAGCTGCTTGGGGACACTAAATAGAGAGGCTTATTAAATTTTTTCCATACTATTTAATGCGAGTTTGCAATTGGTAAATCTGAACATTGAGTATTTTACAGCTCTCTTTTCCATAGACAAATAAAAATTAAAGTTCAGAAGTGTTTGCCTGTGAATTTAGTGGTAATCACTACTTCATATAGTCGACTTGAAAGAGGCTATAAAATTATGTATCAAGCTAACCCATATGATGATTAAATATACACAAAAACTGATAGAACTTATGATGAAGCCCTCCTACTACGTCATGAGTCTGCAATATACCTCTGTCTGTTACATTACTTAAAAGTTTAGTGAAAATCGTGATGCTTGCCAATTATCGACAGCTTAGGAGAAAAATGGTCTGTTAGCAATGAAACTAGTATATTGCTAGGGCTTTTTTGGTTCAGACACATGACGGAGCAATTCATATGTTTCCGCACTTGCGGAAGATATATGAATGTCTTGCAGTTTAACACTTGGTCATCTATTTTGTGTTCTATTCGTTGGCGGTATAAAGTTGCTTGAACGTGTCAGTGTATGTACGAGTCCTATGTGTCCTTACCGGTCAAAAGACTTTTGAACCTGAATCCTCAGTTTTTTTTCTTTTCGTAAATACTGTGCAAACTGTAACACCACAATGTACTTCACATTGTAAATTTGTATGGAACTCAAAAAAATAGGCATTTCAAAGTTCCATGAAAGTTCACGTTATGTTTAGGCTTGAAAGTTTATAAAGTAGGTATAAACAATCCATAAATTTTTTTAACTTATACGTAGCCAGAGGAGATGTCTCAGACCTTCTATCATCCATCGTGGTAATTGTACCAGGTGATGCCATTGGTCAGTAGGTTTCCTCATGGATCTCCCCTCCTGCCTATTAATTTTGGTGCTGCTCTAGACTGACCTCAAATCATCTCTTACGAGAGCTGAAAACTTTGATGTTAAGCCTGACAAGACTCTCTTCACGTTATCCATCGTGAACCAGCATTATATAATGAAAGTCATCAGAAAGAAGCAGTATTTTGCCTTACTCTTTGTGTATATGTACTTTTAACGCAGAAGTAAGATATGTATGTTTTGCTGGTCGTGTGTTTTTTTATTATTGTACATTGGTTTTATGTCACTGCTAACAAAATACTGGAGTAAAATTCTCCAACTGACTATCTGGGTCGTCTAACATCTTAACTTAAGTTGTTATTAGTCTACCAAGGGCAAATTCTGAATCCCTAAGCTTCCTTGAGGCATCAAATTTGAAAAGGTTATAAAACTATATAAATAATTTTTAAGACTATTCATTAGTAAGCAAATGAAAAATTTTCAACTTGTGACCGCTTCTTTACATTTACGTTTATTTGATATATTTTTTGCATATTAAACATAATGTTTTATTCCCACACATTCATATACATAATGTGCTGTTACAATTTCAGGAGAGACACAGTTGTTCAACCCAGGGAGCAGTGTCCAGAGTGTGGTAGAATCATCGTCTTCCAGCAGCTCAGCACTCCACGAACCAACAGCATGTGCTCAGCTTCTTGGCTCACACCATTACCAACATCTTACCAAGGGTGCCAACAGTGATGCTTTTTCATGCCAGGTACCTAGATCCTTTACATCTGTCATTGCTGTGAGTTTGTGTGTTTTTCAAATTATTAAATGTAAGCAGTAGGCAAAAGTAGCATGCTTGCGACTCAACACTGTATTTACTCTATGTTTGAACTAAAGGGGAAGGATATACAGTAGAACCCTGTTATAACATTCCTGGATATAACATTTTCCTGCATATAACATTACTTTTTTTTGGTCCCACCATTTATCCATAAGGCATAATGCTTTCATTTCCTGCTTATAACAACACTAGTATTTTCATTTCCTGCATATAACATCACTTTTTTCTCAGACAATAACCACAACTCGGGTAAAATTTTTCTTAACTGCATTATTTTAGATAAACTAACTAAGCTGGAGACTACAAACAACTGTAAAAAAACAATTTTATATCTGGGAAAGTATCATAAGTGTACATGACAGCGATATTAAAAACTGTGATCCTGAAGATGACGAGCATGAACCTACAGAAGACAAGTGGGAAAGCCTCTATTATACACACAATGTATCTGTTCATCCTGTTTCTGATGGCACAGTAATTGCAGCCTCATTTAATCTCATTGTAAGCTTATCTGCTGTACATAAACTATGAAAGTTTAAGTAACTTTTGTGTAATATCCATTTATTGGTGTAAAAATATTGATTCCTGCTTATAACATTTTCCTGCATATAACACTTTTTTTCACAGGTCCCTTGAAAAATGTTATAACAGGGTTCTACTGTAAAGGTTTCTCTCTATGTATATCTGTATGTGTGCGTGTGCATGCACGTGCGGGTGCAGGTGTGTGTGCATGTGTGCGCGGTTGTGGGTGTGTGTGTATGAAAGTTAATGTGATGAAGAGAGGGAAACATTTTCTAACAATGCAGTGGGAATCACTACTGCCAACATTGCATAATTGACATTCTCTACGCCCCTCTTTGGTTGAATGAAAGTAAATTCCTTACAAATGATAATCAACAGGTAAAACACACAACAGGGCCTAAACATTTTGAATTATTATACAGATAGTCAGGGGTGCAGGAACAAGGTGGAACAGTCTACCCACTGCCAAATTTTGAGAGTGTGGTACAATATTTCAATTATGGCCCCCTAAATGTATGTTACTGATAATCAATTAACATCCGTGATTAGGACTTATTTAGTACTGTACTTTTTATTGATGTTGGTTACTGTCTTCATCTTTTCACATACAGTACTCTACTGTCCAAATAATAATATATCCTAACTATGGAGGTAACTTATACCCACCATGGAAGAAATGTAGGGGTGATGTAAAAATTAAATCACATCATCTCCTACTTACAGGGAGAACTGTTTTTGGAGACTTATCACACATGCATACACTATTTAAGAGAGAATGATGAACTGAACTGTAAAAGTCCCCCACCCCGATCCCTTTTCCATTTTAAACAGAAGGGCACTTGAACAGGAAAGAAAATTCCAGTCTTAGTGAATAGGCTTTTATGTTTATTTGGTTTGAAATTTAGAATGCTGTCTGCCACAAACTTCAGATCCAATCAAGAGTGTTGGAAAATACTTTTCAAGATACAATTATGTGTGTACACATTTTGTCTATGTGCGAAGATAAAATACACTTCAGACGTGTATGAAATGTCACTCTGCTCAGACGTGTATGGAATGTCACTCTGCTCAGACGTGTATGGAATGTCACTCTGCTCAGATGTGTATGGAATGTGACTGCTCAGACAGGTGTGGAATGTCACTCTGCTCAGATGTGTATGGAATGTCACTCTGCTCAGACATGTATGGAATGTCACTCTGCTCAGACATGTATAGAATGTCACTCTGCTCAGACATGTATGGAATGTCACTCTGCTCAGACATATGTATGGAATGTCACTCTGCTCAGACATATGTATGGAATGTCACAGCTCAGACGTGAATGGAATGTCAACTCTGCTCAGGCGTGAATGGAATGTCAACTCTGCTCAGGCGTGAATGGAATGTCAACTCTGCTCAGGCGTGAATGGAATGTCAACTCTGCTCAGGTGTTTGTGGAATGTCACTCTGCTCAGGTGTTTGTGGAATGTCACTCTGCTCAGGTGTTTGTGGAATGTCACTCTGCTCAGGTGTTTGTGGAATGTCACTCTGCTCAGGCATGTGTGGAATGTCGCTCTGCTCAGGCGTGTGTGGAATGTCACTCTGCTCAGGCGTGTGTGGAATGTCACTCTGCTCAGGTGTGTGTGGAATGTCACTCTGCTCAGACATGTGTGGAATGTCACTCTGCTCAGACATATGTATGGAATGTCACACTGCTCAGACATATGTATGGAATGTCACTCTGCTCAGACGTATGTATGGAATGTCACTCTGCTCAGACATATGTATGGAATGTCACTCTGCTCAGACATATGTATGGAATGTCACTCTGCTCAGACATATGTATGGAATTTCACTCTGCTCAGACATATGTATGGAATGTCACTCTGCTCAGACATATGTATGGAATGTCACTCTGCTCAGACATATGTATGGAATGTCACAGCTCAGACGTGAATGGAATGTCACTCTGCTCAGGTGTGTATGGAATGTCAACTCTGCTCAGGCGTGTATGGAATGTCAACTTTGCTCAGACGTGTATGGAATGTCACTCTGCTCAGACGTGAATGGAATGTCACTCTGCTCAGGCGTGTATGGAATGTCACTCTGCTCAGACATATGTATGGAATGTCACTCTGCTCAGACACATGTATGGAATGTCACTCTGCTCAGACACATGTATGGAATGTCACTCTGCTCAGGTGTTTGTGGAATGTCACTCTGCTCAGGTGTTTGTGGAATGTCACTCTGCTCAGGCGTGTATGGTATGTCACTCTCCTAGAGGCACACTTGTGTAGGGCCTAGTTTATTTCTTGTAAAATAATTGCTCACTTCTAAAAATGTTTCTATTCTTAACAGAATTAATACTTATGTTACACTAAGGTTAATTCTACTACTGGTTAGAAAGAAAATACGTTTTGTGTTTGTCGAGACATTAGTTCCATCTCTAATGACCTTTTAGGGAGACGAGTGTGCTAAAGGATGACAGTGACCACTAGGGATGGGGAAAATATACTGTCACAGCTATTTTGTCGCTGCGACAAGGCATGTCGCTTGTCGCTTCATCTACCGTGTCTAAAAGTCGCAGGGCCGGGTTTAAACAACGACATACTGTTCCAGTGTCATCGATACTTTGATATTTACGGCCGCTTGTGTCGCCATCTGTTACCCTCTGCCCGTACCTTAAGTTCCTGCTGATTAGAAGCCTGCCATGCATTTATAATAATTGTCATTGAATTTCAGCATGAGAATATTTATAAACAGATTTTTTTTACATTTCTGCTACGACAAGTATCAGCAGATGAGAACAAAGGAATAACAGCATAATTTGCTGTACGCTGGAGTAAAGAATAAATAAAAATAGAATTTTATTTTAATTAAATATTTGGTGATAAGAATGAATGTTAATATTTATAGAAATTTCTCAAAACATTTTACTGCTTTTGGCATCTAAAAATCCAACAAAAACCACCAAAAGTCGGCGAAGCATTGCATCGCAATATTTTATAGTCTGTACGAGCTTGATGTACTGGGCCATGCCTGGATGGCTGCGACATGTGACAAGCTTTCCAACGTTGCTCCTTCCTTCTCGAAGAGTGACACACTGTCACAACTAGGCGTATATGCGACACGCCACTTGACAGCTACATAGATTTCTGCCGCAACTCGTCACGACGCTACTGTAGCTGTAGCTTTTCGCTGCACTATGTTTGCCGGGAAAAGCGATGTGAGTCGCAGCAGGGAACAATTTGGTTGTTCACGTGGCGTGTTACGTATGTGCCTAGCAGCGACAGTGCGTCGCTCTTCGAGAAGGAACTGCTTGGCCTGCAAGCTGTCGCTGATAGTTGTGACACGCAAAACAATATGTTCCGGTTATTTTGAAGGAAGCAACGCTTATCAAACGTGATTAATTTGTATTATTTTATTGCCTTTTTTGTTCACGAACATAAAACTAAATAACTTTTTTAATTTAAACGACACATGAAAATTTTATTTTATACAATATACCAATACCACTGAATGAAATATTATATGCTTATATTGTAGAGAAATTTAAAGGATAACAATATGTAAAATAGAAATCTCAAATATATAGGTATACTTGTTAAGACTGTGGTGTTATTATATCGGTTCTGGCATGTAATGTTTACGATTTACGATTGAAATACGTTTGAGAAAAAATTGTTTTATATAAAATTGTACAATCAGTATATAATCATAAATATGTTTCACCACGTCTTCTTTATTTTATGGGAAAGCTCGACTTTGATAGACGAAGGTATAAAAAAAGTTTTTAACTAAAGCACAACAGCGACAAAGTCGCAGCTATTTGGAGCTGCGACATTCGTGTCGCTGGTCGCAGTTTGTCGCTGTGCCAAAATTGCGTCGCGACTCCCATCTCTAGTGAGTACTCTGGGATGCGTCAACGTCAATACCAAGACGTTTAAGCCCAACTACTTACCCACTTCATAAACTACATAAAGTACTTTCATTAGAAAAGTACATAACTTTGTTTTTTGTACTGCTTGGTTAGCAAATTACATCAAAGTGTTTTATAGTGTTGTTTAAATATTTGTATTTCAGAAGTTTGTTGGTAAAAAATGCAACAAAATGAGGCTCTGTACACACAGGAGAATGGAGGGAAGCCTCCACTGGCAGCCATCCAACTAGCAGTGAGGAAGTCGCCCAATGACTACTGCTTCATGGCGTGGAACTGGCCGTTGATACGCAAGGTCAGCTTCTGGGGCATAGTGTCACTGCTTGTGGCCTGTACGTGTGTGGTAATAGCTGTTATCGCTAACCTACCCGGCGAGTGTAGTCCACGCCATCACTGGTGGCAAGGCAACCTCTTCTACGAGATATTTCCTGGCTCCTTCATGGTGAGTAGTGTGAAGTGTTCAGCCACTTCCCCATCTTGTTTTAATCTCTATAAAGTATTTTTTTCTCTTAATTAAATTTAAATTTGTAATAACAGCGTACATGCTGTTTTCAGTATGAGTTCGTCAGTTGTTAGGAATGATACAACAGGATTCAATAACCTAGTAATTGGGGACATGATTAATTTAAATTCATCCTTTCAAAATTTAAATATGTAATTACAGTCTGGAATTTTACAGTAGAGTCGTTTATTTTCCTGGCTTGTTTGGTTTCAGATTGACCACAGTAAAATTTTAATTGTTTTTGTTGATATTACTTTTCTTGTATTTTTTTTCTAATTTTTGAGTTTTGGCAATTTTAGCATATTATTAAATTTTCCCTGGTGAAGTGAGTAACTTCTTGTATTGTGAGAGAGATTTTTGCTCAGCGCTTAACATCGAGGTCTTTAGCGCTGGTGAGGGATGACATGATGTGAGTATGGAGCAGCGCCAGAATGAGTGGGCGGGGGAAACGGGAGATCCCCGAGAAAACCCACCGACCAGCGGCATCATCCGGCATGATTCCCACATGCGAAAATCCGGAGACCTACCCCACCGGGAATCGAACCCGGATCGCCTTGGTGGGAGACGAGAGGTCTGGCCTGTCGGCTACCGCGGCCCCAACTTCTTGTGTTGCAAACTTCTCCAGGCTGTAGGATTTCTGGCGCCGATGTTGTGGTTGATCGTTTGCTTAATGAAATTTGTTCATGATGTAGTTTATTGACGCACGTAGGCCAGCCATCACAGAGGATTGCTTAGGGTATTGCGCCGCGAAAGTAGTTTCGCTGTTCTGCACTTTTTGTCCCCAATTATTATATTTGTGTTGATAAAGAATATTATTTTGATGTAAAAACTATAAATTCAAATTTTGGAATACTTTGTTTCATGTTTTAAGTGTAATTTTGCTGGTTTTGATAAATTTTGGATTCTGTTGTATCACTCCGCCGAGGTGTGCTATTCGTTACCATGTCCGTTGCCGGGTGGTCAGTTTGTGCCTGGCGCTGGTCCGTGGACAGTCGTGCATGTGTACTCGTGAGGATTGGATGTAGAAACTGTCAGTCGCGCAGTAGTATTTGTGGGTGTGAGTCGTCGTGCAGTAACAATAGTGTAGTAAGAGTCCTGTGTCAGTCGTGTAGTGATGGTGGAGGAGAGGCGTCTGCAGTTCGCGAGGGCGCAGCAGCGGGGCTAGCCCTGGGAGCGCTGGAGAGGCTGTAGAAGGCTTTAGTGCCCCTAGAGTTTTTTTTTTGTTTGAACTTTTTATATGAAGGTGGCAGGAAATATGGGGTTTGTGCCATAAATGTGTGAAGACATGGCCTAACTAATAATAAAATCTCGGGCAACGGATGTTGTGTCATATTTACTTTTTTTTTGGTTACTCAACTTCGGACATGGTAACACCGGACATCTGACGGTTTTATTTTTGTGTTTGGTGCACAACCGCCATTTTGTAGATACATAACGAGTTCAAAACATATGTAAAAAAGTGGTAGTAAAAATAAATCAAAAGTTGCCTTAGTAAGTGAGTTTAATTACTGAAGTCACAATGGTTGTTTAACCCTGCAAATAATTTAGACAAATTGAGCTATCTAGAGCACGCCAAGTCACATAACCTTAACACCCCGAACAGTGACAGCAACAATCACACAGCAGTCGACGCGCCACAGTAGCAAGCCTTTCCGTCATTCTCCACCTCTATAGACTGTTCAAGTGTAAGTGGGCACTTTGAAGACGGTCTTGTGAAAAATAATAATAATAATAACAAATACGTGATCTCTCAGTTTAAGGCCGTCCAGTTTAACGATTCTTTCGCTTTAACAACCGTATTTTTTGGTCTCATCTAATGTCCCAACATACTTTTATGATTCAGTTTAATAAGTCCTTCAGTTTAAGGACAATTTTTTTCAGTCCCTTGAGAGTCATTAAACCGAGAGATTACTGTATAGAATAAATATTACTCTGTGTTTATTACTTGTGCTGCTATTTTTCAATTAATTTAAAATAAAACTTTAGGTATATAATTTTATAATTTTTACGGAGCCCATCGACATGGCTGTTAAATTTGTTGCATGGGGTCAAAGAGTCATGTTTATTTTCAAAACTAATACATTTCTTCACAAAGTCTTACAAAACTAACACACATTTCAGAGAAGAGCTTTAAGACCATGCTCTCTTGTTTATATTTTTTGGTGATATTCATTTTTTACGCCTAAACGAGAGCAGGTACAAAAAGTCTGTTTGGTAGTTTTGTTTAAATTGTCATCTCCATGTGGCTGTTTTTTTTTTTGAGACTGTATTATGGTTTTAGCTAACTATCTAATTAACGAAATTCTGGTTAATTTACTTTTTAGACGAAAGAGTAGAATTTCTTGTTTTGGGAAAAAAGAACTATCATGGCAAAAACCAATTTAAACAAAACTGACAAATAGATTTTTGATGTCTGCTCTCATTTAAGCTTAAAAATAATTATCGCAAAACTGTAGAAAGAAAAGAGCATGGCCTTAAGAAGGCTATTTAAGAAACTTCATGTTTATTGGAAATACAGTACTATGCCTGAGCCCTCCGACAACATGGCTATGTAAACTGCCTTTCCACTTAGCTGTATAACAAAATCTACTGCTTTGACTGATACAAACTTTTTTTGTTTTCAGTATAGCACTTGAGTTCCCAAAAAAAAAAAAATATATATATATATATGTACTTTAATGTTTAATCATTGAAGCAGTGTCAAGACCAGTCTTAAGAAAAAACAGTAATTGTCTTGAATAAATAACTGGTTTTAATTAAAACTAGTTAATTGTCGATCACATACAGAAAAGTACCACTCCTGAAACTGACAATGCTACAATATGCATGTATACATATTTCTAATTAACAATAAACTTACCCTTGTTTGCAGCATATACTGAAATTCCAGATGGACAAACCAAACTTCACCTTCAAACTTGTTTCTTCGTGACTTGAATGAAAATTATCAGTATTTGTGTAATGTTTTGTTCAACTTGCAGTTTTCATTCAGTATACTTTGTTTCGACTGAAAAAAATACTTCAGAGTAATGTATTCGTCAATTTGAATCATTGGCATACATTTACGAAAACCCGTACAGAGTTCCTGCCAAGAAAACAACTGAATCATGAATTTCTGCATTATAAATGGCCTTGGCATAAACCATCCATCTAGAAAAGCATTGCATTTATTTTATGTAACTTTTTTTAGTAGCAGTCTTGGTTCGACAGAACACAACATTTGTTGGACAGTGCTTGAACTTATTTTTAGGCCTGCTGTTACATACTGCAATTTTTCACTGTATCGAATTGCTGGAAAAGAAGACATAATTGCCCTGGACAGAGAACATTATAGCAAAAAACCTTTTTTTCCCCCCTTCAAACTTCTTGCTAACTTAATTTGCCCGCATAAGAAAAATTCAAGGGGTGCATAACCTTGTGAAAATTATAGGTGTAAAATAGAACTGTCTCTTTTATTGGAACAACTTAATTGTTTGTGTGATTGCAAATGTAGGCAGGTGGTTATACTGTATTAAGTAACTTATTTTCTTTATCAGCAGGTTATGAATTATTGTCTGCAAGAAATTCAGGTTCTCATACTGGGGTTGTTAGTTGAATGTCTTAGTTGAAATGTTTTTCAAACCATTCTGCCTCTTGTGAGAAACAAGCTGTAGATCGAGCCACGTCCGCTTGTTCTTGAAGAGTGTTGCTCTTTTCAAAACAACTGTGGTCTGGTGTCCTCTTTCTGTAGAGCCATGATTTGTATAATGTACTGTATTTTCAACTTTAACCCATTGAAATAACTGATAATTTTTATAATGTGACATTTTTCTTTGATCTTTCAATAGAATGGGTGTTAGTAGGAAGTTCCGGTTTCATTAAAATTCTACATTCAGCCATGGTAAGTGTAAGTGTGAGAACCACTGACATAGGCGATTGCAGGTAATTTAGCCCCATCAAGTGGTTTGTGGGTGACATGTGCCTAATGTTGTCTCATGTAACAGCTCTTGTTTTTGAAATGTGTGTTGGGAAGCCTGAATACAGCTTTCTATCTCAAATAGTTTCTATGTTAGCAAACTCATTGGCTATCAAACTGGTTAGTACCTATATCAAAATTTAATATATTTCCAATTACAAACCCTGTTACTCTAACAGCCATCAGAACTGTTCAAACCTATGTGTATTATTTTCATGAAAAATAGACCACAGATTAATAGGGATATCCTGTTGAAATCGATAGTCCAGAGAGAAATGATATTTTAAAGTTAATCAAAAGAAGGCTCATATTTTTTGTTTGCTGCAGTGTAGTTCTCTATGAAGTAATGAATAAAAAATAAGTACAAGGCTTAAGATTTTTATTCAAGTTATTGTTAATCAAGTAAGTAGAAATTATTCAATATTTATGTATTTAGTTCAACATATCCTTCATTCTGTAGATGGATGCTTACAATTATAGACATCATCACAAATTCTGTAGATTTTTTATCTTTGTAAGGAGAATAGTTTGTTGCTTACCTAGTAGTTTTAATAACTAATTGAAAAAAAATAAGATACAAGCAATGTAACATATTGTTGCTGAATTGTTTATCAGTTCTCATCACTTGAAACAATGTACAGCGGGTCGGTCCCCGGATTTTCGCATGTGGGAATCGTGCCGGAGGATGCCGTTGGTCGGTGGATTTTCTCGAGGATCTCCCGTTTACCCCACCAATTCATTCTGGCGCTGCTCCATACTCATCTCATGTCACCCCTCACCAGCGCTGCTGACCTAGATGTTAAGCGCTGGCCAAAATCTCTCGCTCACTATAATGTTAATACCAAGCATGTGCGTGTGCTCACACACACACACATACAAATATTTATATATACTGTATAAATATCCCATATTTAAATATTTTGTACTTTGAAATTACAGTATTTAATTGGGTTACTTAAATTTTCGTTGCTCCAGCATTCTCTGTTTGTATTTCTCTGTGCTTGATTGTGAGCCTTTGAAGCATTCATGGTCCAACTGTTATAATTATTCTGCTCGCTGAATGTGTTCTAGGATTCGAATGCAGATGCTATTGGTGATTTCCAAGGAATTAGAAGCAAAGTTGAGTACCTAGACTCCCTTGGAGTGAGAGCCGTGAGACTGAATTCCATCTTCCCTGCTACACATTACCCTGAGGGGTATTATGACACTCCACACACATTGTCTGGTTTTGAGGGTACTCTCGGAACAGAGAGGGACTTTAAAATGCTCCTGGATACATTACACCAGCACAACATTTCAGTAGTGTTGGACCTTCCACTGTACCCGTACTTCCGACACCTCACGACAGACGACGAGGATGGTCAGGGCATTGCCACCTCTTCCAGCGAGAACAGCACCAGTGAGGAGAACCAAACTGAGAGCTTCCTAGCAACACTTTTGATTCCTCCGCTTTTGCAAGTCCATGAGAAGGAGACCATCCCAAAGACTCTTGAACACTGGCTGAAGCAAGGAGTTGATGGCTTCTACCTAAAGGGCCTAGAGAACTACACGGATGAGCCTAATTTTGTGTTGGAATTGAAGAAATGGCGAGGCATCGTTAATAGCTTCAACACTCGGCCGGACCACGAGAAGATCTTGATGTGCAGCATCGAGGTTGTGGACGCATTCATGAAGAATGATGACGCTGCTGGTCTCGAGGCAGTCCTAAACAGCATGGATCTTGTCGACGTGCTGATTGACCTTGCCGCTGGGAACGGCACCATGCAAGGTGTCAAGCAGCAGATAGACGAGATTATGCGAGGGCCACTGTATTCGAGGCCCCAACACCCGTGGGTACACTGGCGCATTGGTGGCGAGGGGATACAACGTCTATCTTCCCGCCTGCCTACTGTAAATGGTAGCCTGGGTGCCACATTGCTTTTTTCTTTGCTGCCGGGGACCCCTTCTGTCTTCTATGGGGACGAGATTGGCCTCATGGATGTTGCTGACCCCAAGAAAGATGTAAGTGTATGCATTACTGGTTGTAAAATAACAGGGTGGCTACAGGCAGGGAAAACAGGGAAAACCTGGAAATGTCAGGGAAATTTAGTGTGTCAGGAAAAACAGGGAAATGTCAGGGGATTCAGGCATTGTGCAGGGAATTTTGTTGAAAACATACCTAAATTGTTGGTTTGTCATTTTTACACAGTAATTTGATGCATTCATCTGCATAAAAATTATAATCTTCCGGCTGATATAAATTTCATAGTGTACTGACTCCCTTTTGATTTTACTGTCTTCATTGAAATATTATGATTTTACGTTGGTTACACTGATAAAATAACATAAAGTAAAAATTTCAAAGTGATATTATGATGAATTGTTGTTCAAAATTAACTTGATTCTTCATCTGAAGAGTTTAAATGTTTCTTCCAAATGTATATATACTGTACGTGAAATGACTGCTGTGGTGGTAGTATGCAGACATAGTAGTTTTTATTGGGCTTACAATTTTTTTGAGGATAGTTGCAACTGTGTGAACTTGGTTTTAAAATTTGACTTGTTTTGTGAAAGTGATATTTTCTAACACAAGCACAGCACCAAATTCTGTACCTGTGATGAGTTCTTTGTCATCATAAGCGATTATTTGTTGAGTAATGTTATGATTTAATTTAAGGCATATTAAAATCAGATTTAATTTACATTTGGTTGTGATTTCTGGTCAAATATTTTTCAGAAAAAAAAAATAGAATTTGTTACAGTAAAATATTTCAGTTGTACAAATGTCAGGGAATTTTTTGGCAGGAACTCTGTAGCCACCCTGAATAAGGTTATAAGACTTTATCTTGATCTGGATTCATTTGATCAGTTTACCAAGTGTTTTTATGTTTAAAAAGGTAGTAAGGGCAGAACAGTTTACGATTTACATGTGATTTTCTTGTATTATCTATTTTAATTGTTAATTAGTACCTAAAATAATGTTTTATGGTAATACTGCATGTCTCTGCTATTCTGATATTGGTAGAAGCCATTAAATTCTGTTACTATTCATATGTAATAGCAGTTGTTAAAATTGTTTCCTGGAAAATTGAGAAATAAATTTGCACTTTTACCAACTGACAAATTTACAGTTACAAATTTTGAATGAGAGATGGAGAACAAATGTGGGTACAGTATTTATTAGGAGATTTCTATTGAATTTTTATTCAAGCTATAGTATGCCATACAATTATGGAAATTATTGTACGGTGTTCAGTGAACAAAATGTGTGTCCTACAGTGGTTTGGACACAGCTGATTTGTAAAGCAACATTGTACTGTCTGCAATAAATTTTTTCAGATGTATTTTTATTTTTTGTTTATACATTTGACTACATGTACAGAGTAGAAGTCATCACATTAGAATTTAGTCTGTGGTGTCATACCGTAATTGAGTATATGAGTGCCTAGATAAAAAAAATTTCTAACATGCATGCAAGGTTATGTATTAAAGAATTAAAGTGCAATCCATTTGTAAAGATGTTGTAACATATTTCAAACCGTATAGCCCCTAAATACTAGTGTGCTTAACAGCTACGAATTTCCATCGCGTTTCTACTGGTGAGTTTTTGTATTGAACATTCTTGGCCATACTCCATTGCAATATAGATGACTGTCAAAGAAAACTAAATAAGCATAAAAACATAAATAAGCAGAGTATGCTTTAGTCAACAGGATACATACACAACATGAAATTTCATAAATAGAATCTGGTAAAATAAAAACAAGGACAAACAGATGGGAAATAAAAATAAAAAATACAAAAAGAACCTAAGGCACCATCAGGGCAGACAACCCAGGTTTGAGGTCTGCTTTGGCAAAGGGACAAACAGATAAAATATATGATCTACAGAATAAAAATAAGACTCAACGATGAGACGAAACAACAACACAGTAGTTATCAGACACAAACAGATAAACAACAAGCGACACAACGAAGAGACGAAACAAAAGCGTAGTAGTTTTCCAGACAGTAGAACGACGTTACAGGAACAGGAATCTGTTCCTGTCATCAGGAAGAGTCGCACAGGGTTCAGGAACACGTGTGCGACTGATGTTCAGTTCCCGAAACGTCGTTCTACTGTCTGGAAAACTACTGTGTTTTTTTTTTTTTTTTCGTCTTTTTGTTGTGTCACTTGTTCTTTATCTGTATGTGTCTGATAACTACTGTGTTTTTGTTTCGTCTTTTTGTTGTGTCACTTGTTCTTTATCTGTATGTGTCTGATAACTACTGTGTTTTTGTTTCGTCTCATCGTTGAGTCTTATTTTTATTTTGAAGGCCATATATTTTATCTACTGTCCCTTTGCCAAGGCAGACCTCAAACCTGGGTTGTATGCCCTGGTAGTGCCTTAGGTTCTTTTTTTATTTTTCATTTCTCATCTGTTTGTCCTTGTTTTTATTTGACCAGATTTCATTTATGGAACTTCATGTTGTGTATGTATCCTGTTAACTAAAGCATACTCTGTTTATGTATTTCTATTACCTTTAGTTCACTTAGTTGTGTGGAATCATTCGAAGTGTAGATAAATAAGTGCATTGAAGAGGGTTGCGACATTTTTGAGCACATACTGTGAATCAAATAAAACCCCAATAGTCAGAGGCAACGGGAGTCAACCTAAAACAAAGCACACCGTTGATGAGTGGCGAAGTGGTTTTGCAAATTATTGAACACATTTGTTATTTTTTATATACAATGTATTTTGCAGACATAAAATTGTTTTTTAACTCAATTTTGTGTTTTGTCATTTACAACACCATCTATTACAAAGATATAATAGCAAATATAAAAGTAGTTTTTTTATATAGAAATTTTTATCTGCAATAAAAAATGGGTGTTCCTATTTAACATTTGCAAAGTTGTTGATCATTCCCCCCTGGTGGGAGGGTGCAGGGGGTAATATGGTTTTGCAGGATAGCATTTTTTAAAAATATTGGCACGTAATTTTTTCTTTTTTTTTTTTTTAATCGTATGCGTGGTTTTCACATACTGTATTTCATTGCCTTTAGATTTAAAAAATAATCATCTGGTATATGCCAGATTACAATAAAAAGTAATTTTATTTTATCAGTTTCTTATTGGTTGACTTCAGGAAATCCAGATACCTAAATTTTCTTGCAGTTCCAAAATTATCAACAAACAAATAAAATATTCCCTAACCAAAAATTAAAATGATAAGTGACACAGTCTACTACAAAGTGGTAAAAATGTACAAAAACAAAATATCTAAAACATGTGCTTGCTTATCAGTCTTCACGTTGTACCAGTTTTCTGTATGTACCATCACCAATATGTGACTTTTATTTATGTTCCCTAGGTAGTAACATAAACATGTTCAAGGAACTTATGTAAACAGTGTTAGAGCTGCTAAGTTTTATTTTAAATTTATAAATGCTGTAAAGTTTCTCTAACCATTTAAATTGAGAAGACATTCAAAATAAAATAATATGCTTCCATTTAATTTATTGAAAGGTTTACCAGTTTAATGATGTTATAAATACCACATGCTAAAATACAAATTACTGTAATGCAATGTAATTGATCTATGAAAACCTTTTTCGCCATATCTAGTTCATTCTGTATTTCAGTTATTGTAATGTTAGTGGTAGAGTTGTAGTTCGTGGATTGCGTTGACACATACTGAGATGGATGGTGCTTGCAGCGGCAGGACATCAACCATCTGCACCACTTGGCACCCATGCACTGGACCGAACATGGACCAGACATGGGCTTCACCGGCCACGGCCACTTGCCCTGGCTGCCGACATCTCAGTCTTGGTCCTTCATAGGGGCTGGCAAGCAGCGCGCACTGCGTGACGTCGCCAGGTTACGAGCAGCCACTCCCTGCATCTTCATGGACGGGGTGTGGAAGGACCACCACAATGTGCCCAACTATGAGATAAGGTACTTCAGAGTCCCGTAATGGGACAACATTTTTTGGATTTAAATTTTGGTAATTTTGTTTTTAAAAATTTAAGATTCCTGTGCTGTGGTTTTTATCACTTTAAATGGATAATAAGTGTATGTAAATTCATTGGTTAAACTTTGGGAGTGCAAAAAATTTGCGACTTTTTCCAGCCAAAGTGATTATTAAGGAAGGTATGGCTCGAAGAGAGTATCTATTAGTTTAATAATAGTATTGTGACAAAATACTGAAAACAGAATATGTACTGTAGAGTTAAATTACAATTCTGTGAACAATATTAATGTTACTGAAATCTTCAATTTGTAAAGAACTCACCCTTCAAATCTTTCCCCTTCATGAAACTAATTAAGAGGTAACCCATTTATTACAAAAATTAATTGTTTTGCTACCAGGGTTTGTGATTATAGTGAAACCTCATAATTTAATGAATTTGTGGGTTTTAGTAAAACATTTACTATAGCGAAAATTTTTAATGCACTATCATGATCTCTATAAAAATTAGTGAGTATGAAATTGTATTTTCACTCGCTGTAGCGACAAAAATGTGTGGACTATGTCCTTGCACTGAAACAGTGTATTCAAAATATGTGAAGTCTATGTATATAGCTTGTGTCTTAAGAATAACATCTGTTCCTAATATTATGTCTCAGCAAGCTGAAATGGGCAAGAATGTGTCACTTTGTCCCCTTCTCATCTTACTTGTGCAGCTTAGCACTCCTCACTCCACTTTGTGTTGTTATACAACTGCCCTTGTTATATGCTGGACAGAGAGCTACCTCTCTTGGACTTTGCACAAAAGAAAAAGGGGGCTACTTACTGTTAAATGTGTGGTTCTGCAAATTTCGAGATAGTACCATTAATTTTTGGTTCTCACCCAAATATGTTTACAAACATTGTTACTTAGGATGTGAAAAAATTACAACAAATGAGTAGCTCATCACTCCCATGTACAAAAGTACTTGGGCACAAGGACAGTATAATGTAAACAAACACAATAGCTATGCTACCTTTTTTTTCCCCCACTATAGCATTTTCAGTAACTTGGGGCCGAGGGGTCAGACCTCTCGCCTCCTACCAAGGCGATCCGGGTTCGATTCCCGGCAGGATCGGTCCCCAGATTTTCGCATGTGGGAATCGTGCCGGACGATGCCGCTGGTTGGCGGGTTTTCTCTGGGATCTCCCATTTCCCCCACCCAATCATTCCGGTGCTGCTCCATGCTCACCTCATGTCACCACTGACCAGCGTTAAAGACCTTGATATGTATTAAGTGCTGACAGAATTCTCTTCACTCACTCTCTTCAGTAACGTGTAAACCTGCCGGCACTGTCACGCTCAGCGACAAACTGTAAATGATTTGACACTTTCTGGCTATAGTTAAAGATAGGTAGGTACTGAAGATATTATAAGTTTCTTTTTAAAGAATACAATAACCAAATTGCCTGAAAGGAATAGTACCTACGAGTGTGCCATACCGTAGCTATACTATTATATACATCAGTGTGTGAAACGACTCAAGCATGGTTTACTCAGGAACAACTCAAGTACCATCCGAACCCTAAATTAAGATATAATGATAACACACTGTAGTGACGATTTATTTTGCCATTGTCGACTGTTGTTATTGTGAGGTTTAGTTATTTCATGTTTTTCGGAACAGTTTATCCTTAGTAAGGAGATTAGATCCTCTTGTTGTTTGTTGTTAATGCACTGTTTACAAAGAAAATGCACACACTGGTGTCTTGATGTGTCTAGCAGTAATACGATATAGGTCATTGGGAATAAAGTGAGCACTAAAGATTTAACCTTTGAAAAAAATCACTAGCTGTTACTGCATATTAGTCAACATTAACATATGTAGGTACATAATTGTTTGTATGGTTCGTAGCTAATTATTGCACGTATTTCTCTGTATTTTCTTATTTGAATACAACATTAGTGAAAGAACATCAAATGCAGTCGACCTCTCTGTATACCATATACATACTTTAAAGTATTTATTTATGATCTTATTGACATACCTACTGACTGTGTAGTTTGACTTGATTAGCACCACCACAAAGTGATGAAACTGCCTGCTGAATTCAAAACTGTCGGTGATACATTGCCGCTAACGCTAGCGCCACAGACGTAGTTCAAAATTCTACCGACAGTTGGCACCAGAGTTAGGTTTTCGCCACTTCGCTCGCTTGAAAGCGAGTCGAGTCATGAGTGTGTTTGGGTATCTGATATGATGAACACATTCAAAAGTATTAGAAGTAACTGTTTGTGAATATCATTTCTAAATGATGTGAAGTCATTAGTAATCTGTTATGTTTTACGATCGCCAGCCTGAGAAATTAGAAATACTGTAACATTTTTTTTTTTCTGTTTCACACATTAACAAAATACGTTATTTATTGATTTAGTTAATTGCGTAGTCGTCGTTCACTACAGTATTCTGAACGGAACTTGAATTCTTGAATTATGTGTATTGTGTGTGTTTATAGTGGCAGTTTTGAATTACAAATTAATATACTACGCATACATTTACGAGGTAAGTAATGGCAACAGTGTGTGTTGCAGCCAATTAGTCGATACAGAGAAAACAGTGTTATAAAACGTTAACTCGCAGGTATTTATAACTAAGACTGTTCATTTAATGAGTAAATATTATAGATAACATTTGTCGCAGCAGTGTAATGTAAATGTAAGCATTGTACAAGTCTATGTAAATAAAAGCACATGGCAGTATTTATGTTTACATGCAGCGGAATGACATAAAGTGGAGGAAAATTGAAATTAATCAGGGTTTTTTTGAGTGCTCACTTTATCCCAAATCACTTATACCTGGTATGTTGGTAACAAATGCTATTTCCACCAACAAGTGACTGCTTGTCAATAAATCTATCAATATTAGTAGGGACCCCTGATTTTCGCGAAAAGAATTTTGCCCCATTTTGTTTTAGTGACTTATGTGCACACCTGCAGCTCTTCATAATCGGTGATTGGACATCTTAGCTCTGTTGTGTCTTGGGGTTTTACTATCAAATCACAGACTTGTGAAGTTGTAGTAATGTTATTGTGAGCATTAATTATATACATTGTTTCTGAAAGTATGTATGTACACTACTTCCCAACGTAATTGTTGTGGAAAATGAAGAAACATTTGCTTACTGGATTTTTAAGAAATAAATAGTTGATCCAAGACTAACGCTGAAGTCCTGTGTGTGACCAAATTGAACGGCGCTAGTATATTGCAGCCCTTAATATGAAAAAGCTGAAAAAAAATTGTTCCCCCCACCCTTTCTAAAGTTCGGGTTGTGCAATATTGTGATATACCGCACACAATGCAATACATTTCCAAAAAATTGTGCACAATATTTTTGTTGAAATATATCTCAACGTGATATTTTGTGACATATTGCAACTGCGATATTTTGCTAGTTGTCACAGCACTATTTTTCAGGGTTCTTAAGGTCCTGGAAAGTCATGAAACTTTGACCTTGGTCGTAAGAGTGTGTGGTAGGTGAATAAATGCTGAAAACATCAATTTAATTGTACGCTTCACTTTTTTTGGAAGCCAATATGACAATCCTAGATAATGGTATTTGCCAACTTTATGAGTAAATATTTATCCAGAATTACTACTATGTTGCGCGTGATCTCTTGCGCCGCAGTTAAATGCACGAGGTTCCGCCTTCGGAGATTGTGCCTCAGAAGTTCGTAACATTGGAAACAATTTTGTTTAAAACGTTGGCTAAAACTATTGTCTAGGATTGCTATTGTTTAATTTTCGCAAATTGACTTCAAGAAACCTACAGTTAATTAATGCTTTTAGCGTAGAATTATGGACCACGCCCTCTTAAAAGGCCTTGAAAAGTTCTTGATTTAAATCAGTCTTTGAAACTCCTTGAATTTTTTAACCACAGTAATATTCCAGCTAGTTTCCTAACATTAATATTCTCTCACATAAATATATAACCATATTTTTTCTACGCATTATTTCTGTAACATAATTTACTTGATGATAACAGAGGTTTTACAGTGTCTGTGAAATTGATACACTTTCTAGCACGCTGAAGCACGTTATGTTACTCCTGGTGTTTGTTTTTGTACGTGTTCATGGCAAGTAGTAAATGCATCCATCTACTACAGTTTATCGGCAAAGGTCTTTTGGAAGAGAAGAGGCACAAAAAAGGAAACTGAAAAGCTTTGAAAAGGAAAAGTGTCTTATACCAAATTGAGTATTTACAAGAGTATAAAAAAATTAATTGTCGGGTGTGAGAGAGGCATAGCGTGCAGTGCGTGCTGCAGAGTGGAATGTCTGCCATGTTTCTCAAGTCGAAGTTGCCAGACCACTTCCTAAGTGATGTCTTGTATCAATAATCTTGCACCGTACTTCGCACGATTAGTGCAGATGATATTTCACTTAACTTACTTATATTTTGTTTATTCAATTACAGTACTGCAAATAATTCGTGGAAATTTTACTATCTTGACTTGGGAATTAAATACTCTTTAACGTGTGATATTACTTAAGCGGTGGCATCAGCCATATTTATTTACAATAGAACCGGTAACAGACTGAATTTTTTGAAAACGAAACGTCTCTCTTTAAAAGGTTTTTCATTTGTGATTTAGAATTAAATATTTTCATGAAACTTTTTATTAAATATTGTGGAGTTTCATTAATTATGAAGGTGTTTATTTTAAATTAAATTATAAATTTCTGGTTCGTTTATCGTTAGTGAACTTCGTGAGTTCTAAAGGAGGGGGAACCGAAATAGAAATTTTGCAAATGAAACGTTAAACGTTCAAATAAAAATTTGGCGTATGAAAAGTAATTTACTTTGGTTCTTGAGAAATAGGAGACAGGCCTTGAAAAGTCCTTGAATTTTAATTGTATGTAGCTGCAAGAACCTTAATTTTTGCAATATAAGTACATCGCAGCACGGTATTTGCAATTTATATAGTTGCACGATTTTTGCAGTTTATATTGCAGCACTATTTAGGCAATTTTTATCACTGCACAATTTTTGCAAATTAAATTGCTGCACTTTTTTTTTTTTGCTATTTTTGTCGTAGTTGTATATTTGGCGATGATGTGATAATCTACATTACGAGCATATTCTTCCTATTTTAACTGAAAACAGGATAAACAAATCTAGCACAGGAGTTGTGGCATGGATTCCACCAGTCGTCATGTCACAATATATAGGTACACGTTTATTTCAAAAGTGACAAGAAATCACAATTTTTTGCTTAAAGAAGGTAACATAGAAGAAATTAACACGGATCAGCTAATCGCCTTAACTCGTCGTTAGTAAGTTGGATATCTTCACATGCCCAGCTCTTCCCACTCCCCCTCAATTTTGTGTAAGATTTACGGGACCACTATTATTTATATTTACGTAATTATTTTTTAATAATTCAGTATTTAAATATTACAAATGTGTAATACTTGTACTCCTTTAAACATGAAGTGAATATTGTGTTTATAACCCACTAGGTAGTGTGTGTTGAATGCTTCCTTTTTTTTTTTTTATGTTTAGTTTGATGTCTTTTTGCATTTTAATATTTTTGGGATAATGTACTATGATAGGATGTAAGTCTTGTTGCAAATATAAATATCACAATAGGCTACATTATTATACGTTTGCTAAATTTTGATGACATATACAAACCAAGAATAATAGTTTTTAATACACTTTACGTCTTTTACTTGCTGTAATTTCTGTTAATTCTTCAAGTAAAAATTATTTAATCTTAAAATTGTTAGTATGCCATGGATTACCACAGCAAATAATGTTCACCTACTATTTATTTTGGATATTTTGTCTTACGAAATATTTATTAATGATTGTGTGATTAGTATATTTTTAAAACAAGTGTATTGGATTTATCTTCCTCATTTTCACTATCTGAATGTGGAGGCTTCAGCTTATTGGTGCTGGATGAGGGGTGCACGTGGAAATTTTTTTTGTAAGAAGCCCACACATCAAGGGTTTATTTCATAAAGTTTAAATGTGGTTTTATTACTAAGTTACATATACCGTCAAACTACAGTAATCATACATTTTTAATACGCCAATGAAAACTGTTGGGTCATCCCGATTTTGTGAATGTCGCAACACCAACCTCCTACCCAATAAAGCTGGGTGTAGGGTGTCCGAGGGCCTTCTGGAAATATTAGTGTTTTAAAGTTCAAAATGTACCTATTTAAACAGTTTCCGTAGCCAAAGGGGACCTGGACTCCGTAGAACTATTGTGTGTAGTGTTAAGTTCAAACATTTTTGGTTAAGAGTGGGGGACCACTGGAACCCCCCACCTTCCAAATTCTGGGCATGCAGCCCTGTATTGGATATCTATCATGCTATTCAAGCTTGACTATGTTTTCTCCTTCCTATCTAATAATTATTGTCATAAAAACTAACAAAACAATGTTGTTAATGTTTCCAACAAGGGAAGCTTTTCTATTTTTACAAATCTTACTGACTTAAGGGAAATCGCCACTACGAAGGATGCAGTCTATGAATGCACAATGAGTGTGATGAGAAAGGTGTTGAATGTTGATTGGAACCAATATACTTCATTGTAAATTGGATTATTATGCCTAGTACGTGTAATTAATTTGATCACTAGAAAAACTACTATTTAGCTAAAAATGTATGTTATACTAACAATAAAAAAAATACGTGTCCCGCCCTCCCCCGCTGATGCACCTGGTACGATGGAGTGGTATACTTACACCAGGACAATTTTTTTTTTTTTTGTGATTTTTGTCGCCAAAGTGCACTACAGCGAGTTTTCTAGTTTTCTAAAACAGATATATATATAAATAAATATGTGTGTATATATGTGTGTGTATATACAGTCGGCCCGCCTTATCCGCGGACTTCGCATCCGCGGTTTTCACCAACCGCGGTCGGAAAATTAAAAAAAAAAAAAAAAAAA